>NMRB01001585.1:0-53763 GCA_002633025.1 Notospermus geniculatus | reverse complement strand
AAGTACCACTTGCTCAACCCAGTCGATTTCATTGGTGCACCTATCATGGTGATTGTTGGCCATTTTCGTTGCTAATTTGTCAGTGATCATCGATTAAGATGCTTGGTACATGTAATTGGCTGCTTTTATTGGAGGTTAATGCCGGGCTCGGCACAACATTTATCAATACAGTTCGCGCCCACAAGGGAGGGCGACATGACAATTTGTGGGCACATCATCATCTTGCCCAATGTTTTGATGGTCAACGGACGACGTCAGGGTGATGACGTTGCATCGCAGACACCTGGCTCATTTTGGGACCACTGAACAGTCGTTAATCAGGCACTTTGTGGGGACACGACAATTTGTGGACAGATGATCATATTGCCCAAGTGCAGTTTTGGTGATAAACGGACAACGTTGGGGTCATGGCGTTGCATCACGGGCACCTGGCTCATTTTGGCACCTGTCCTTATTTGCGGACCATGCAACATCATCGCTTTGAATTCCAGCGACGCGGCACTCGGAGGTGCACCTGCTGTCTCTGTTTAAAACCACGACGTGACTCAGATCTCTCTTTCAACCTCAGCCTGCAGGGAAATCCTGAGTGCTTGCATGTCTCAGTTGAAGGAGCAATGGCATGCACAACAACAGAATTGCAGCACCACAATCTCTCATATGATTTTCAGATTGCATCGCCATAAAGCCCAAGGCTATAGTTTCAAGGCTAAATGAAACATATACAAACATTAGTAGTCAGAGTAGCAACAGTCCATATTACAAGAGTGGGTCCTGCGGGATCTTCCACGGGGTTCTGATCAGCTCTATGGCAACCGTGCGGGCTGTTGTTGGCCGTGTTCTCACTGTCGATGGGCGGAATGTATACTACAGCCAGGATTGAGTGGAAGTGGCCGGGCAGCGAAGACTTCAACATGAAGTGGATGAATCAAGGTCGGCTTATTATACTTAACGAAATGACGAAATAAAGAAATAACGAAATGACGAAATGCCAATCTCGTCCCGAATTAGGCCGCCTCACACGATGTATACCATTGACCTACATATTGTTTTTCTGTACTGACGGAACAAGGTTGCATTTTCCTGTGATATTCACCTTGTCGGGAGCATTAATTTCATATATATAGGGCATTTACATTTCATACGGCATATAAACTCCTCTTCTTTCAAGGGTCATTGGGTGACATTTGTCATAAAACGGATCCACTTATGACTGCTGTCACCTAAACTCTAAGGTACTTTTTGACAAGAATTCGAGGAACTTCAGACACCGTTGTTGTCGGGGGTTTACATGTGCCATATCCCACTATCACAAGTAGCTCTCAACTTCCTAGACTAATTACACTGACTGGTCAGGAGTACAAACAGATGTTTATGATAGGGCTATAGCATATAACCAGGCAGGCAGTTATTCACTATGCAATAGAGGAAACTGTGGGCCAGTTTGTGCGAGTCAATGGGGGGGGGGCATGTAGACATTATGTACACTCATGCAAAAAGTGCAAGCACTTATTTCACCATAGATCTAAGAAAATTTCCATAAGATTATTGACAAAGTAATTTTGGTTACAGAACCTCAGGATTTCAATATTTTTAGTAATATTCTCATTACTTTCTGAACGAACTTAAGCTCATCAACTTATCATCCATTTGATTCTCAAAATTATAATATCGCCCTTTAATATAAATGCAATCATATAAACATACCAAAGAGGCCTTTTACATGATGAAATGCAAAGGAAAACAGAAGACATGACAGACAAGACACTGACGAATTTATCGTCTGCTAAAATACGTCACTTCCCAGGATGGAACAATTGTCCTATGGAGGCTGAGGCGGTTGACATCAAAAGATTATGGTTTAAGGATTGTTTGTCTTCCTGCTTAGGTAGGCCTAATTTAGTTTGACAACTGACATGTCTCACTGCACACTCGCTGATTTCGCCTGTTAGTAAAGTAATACACTCATACTGGGCTCAAGTGAAATGATATCTCCCTAGGTCAATACGTACATTTCGTTATTTCGTTGTCATTTCGTTATTTCGTTAAGTATCATAAGCCATCAAGGTCAACTCTTAGAGGGGGTTTCCTGTCCACCAATCCATTATCATGTTGGGTTTTAGATGATCTGAAATGTGATTTCTTTGCTTTTGGAGTCAGAAGTAAGCTATATCTATGCCCCACAGCCCCACCCCAATCCAGCTCTCTTTTTGTCTGATGGTGGTCTATGAACTATGCTTAGGAGATCAGGTCAAGGAGTTTGTTTGTCATATGTATATCCTGAGTACACAGTTTAATAAGTACACTGTGTCATTTAGTAATTCGATGTGCTGGGGCAAGTAATCAGGTCTGTGATAAGACTGATTTTGGAGGCCAAGAGGCTTATTCGTTTATGGCTCGACAATCAACTGTCTGAGCAATAAGTCAGCTCTGGAGAGAGCCATCACTAGCCGAAGGCAGGCCATCCTCCAATAGCAGGGCTTTGGTCTAGTTCCTCTGCATACACTCTTAAGTGGATGAAGAGTATCGAGGTAAAAATCCCTGCTGTGGGAGGGTGAAGGGAGGATCATTCTGTACCAACAATCACAGACCAGAAAAGGTCCAGGACTGACACAGCAAGTCCATTCATATGAGCCAGCTTTGTCGCGATGACAACTCGCAAGCCAGCTTTTACAGGGTGGTGACAACTTCCATGTCTTCTTTCACAGATTCTGCTCCCTGCTTTAGTTTATCACAGCCCGACACCTGAAGATGAAATGTTCCTGACTACTTTTTCACAATAGGATGTGTCACATTTGCCTTGGCTTTGATTCTTCAACTTCTCATATCATGACATTTGCAAAGTTTGGTGTATCTAGGCCAAGGTCACAACTTGAAGGTCAAGGTCACAACCTGCAGTAACATGAAGCTCCTCTCTTTATCTCTGTTTTCGATCAAGAAAATTCCACGTAAATTGTTGCTGGCGCAGTGGAAATTTGTGATGATAACCTGGACTGTGATTGGTGGCTGATCTAGGTCTTCAGTGTCAAGAGTTTGAGGGGAGTGAAGGGGTGGCCTCGTGGTTGACAAGACATAACCGACTTTCTGGAGAGAGTTGAATTGTCGATGATAGCCATAACTGAAATATTAACTGATTGATACTAAAGATTGAACTGTGCAGGGCAAAAAAAGGATCGAGGCCATGGAGAAGACCTTGGTGTCACCTCAATCTTGTTAGGGCTTGGATTCCAAATTTCGTTCAGTGCCGAGGTGGCCAGCAGTGTTCTTGGTTGAGACCTTGAGGGTTTTTCCCAGACCAATGGTCTCAAGTGCCGCCTTCTGTTCTACCAGTGAGAAGGCTGACCGTGACAGGCCTGCCAATCACCGTGGTAGGCTGACGGCCAAAGCTCTGTATTTGGTCCAAAACGAAAGTACAGTGGTGCTTCTTTCTTGGTTTCAGTGCTTGTGCACTTTATAGTCTTGACGTGAAAATCAACACGATTCTGTTTGAAATGTTCAATCAGGGAACCGATGATGGCATAATGACTGATGACTGGTTCTCTTCTCAACCCTAATGTACCAATTAACCACCATCTAGCCTAATTGATAACTTCCCTAATTACGCTACACGCTCTTCGCGGCGGCCTGTACGACCTTGGCAGCCATTAACCTCAACAGAAAGCAAATTATTATTCATATGACCAACGCTGAAGTGAAACCACGAGTGTATTATGACGCCTGATGACCAGTGAGAGTGGATGGGCGAGGCGAGGCCGTCAAATCCACCAAGTATCAGCTTCCATCATAATACTCAACATGCTCGGTATTGCTGGTGGAGAGTCCGAATGACTGCAATTTGGTGTATTTTCATTGCCTGCAGACCTCTTGATGACTGTCTAGTGTCTGATATGTAATATGTGCAATAAATATTTTTTCACCCATTCAGTCTATGCTCTTTTGAGCCGAGTTTTCCTGCATTCATGGACTTGCGGCAGTCAGGCTGGCCTAGTGGAAACAAGGGGACCTGTCATCTCGGGGGCTTAGGGTTGATTGCCAGTCACAGCCATCATACCCATTCCTTATGTCACAGAGGGAAGTTCTTACTCTCTCTGTGCTTTTGTTGGGGGGGGCTGTTTCTTTCTGCCCATCTGTCCCATCCTTAAACTGGTCTGAGAGAATGGGATCCTAGCTGCGATGAGGGCAACACACCTAAACCAGGTCCTATACAATGGACGATGCCTTTAATGGGGGGAATTGATCAGGACCAGGATCACTCTGAACCACAGAGTCATGACTTTTAATTTATTGATTTATCGTCATTGACTCTGATGTATCATGGCCGCCATATTGCAGAGACTACTTATTTTCAGTGGTCATGTGATCTCATCTGGTCATGTGACAAACAAGATGGCCGGAAAACGCCAAGCAAACGTTATAAAGTAGATCACCAAAAACACCGAAAAACCTGCTATAAACACCGGTTTAACGCCTGTTTAATGATGGAATAAATATATTCATCCGCTATGTACACGATGTATGTTGAATTACAAGCAAAATTGTCGTCGTTTCAAGGGACTATTCAACATGCGGATGCAACTTGGATGTTAGTCGGTCAAGCTTCTCACTTCCGGCGCAGTGCGGTAGAATTCACCGCTGTATCGCTGCGCAAGATGGCGCCCATAATACAGTCGAGATATGTACGGAGGCCCGTCGGAAATTGCCGAAGTACATACGAAGATGACGTCGATTGGACCAGGATGTCAGTTTCATTTCAACAGTTTTAACCACTAGTGACACCTATTGAGGCAGGCAGTGGACTGTGGTTCAAGTGAGCTCCCTCATCCAGTGAATTCTCCCAAACAGTTTCTGGGGAAAATTGTGAAATTCCACAAAAATTGCGAGCTGAGACCCAGCAACATGTCACTTGACCTCTTCAGCTCATGATTCAATACACGAGCTTATCATACTGGAATCAATATCCATGTTCCTTGTTGCCGCAGAATTCATCAGAAAGTGGATACGATTCATACGACGACGACGTATGAAAACCAGATCCGTGTGGCTTATAGAAACGCCAAAAAAAGACAATCTATCATCCGAGAAGGAGATTTATTCTATTCCTGCAGTGTAGAGGAGAAATAAACTAAGTTACCAGCGGCCGTCTGATAGGATATCTACAAGAAGATAGAGTTATGGTACAGTCTTGGTCAGAAGAACATCATCAGATGGAACTTTAGCCAGCAGCACACCAGGCGATATCGCAAGCGATCTGATCGCCATCGATCTTCTCACCAGCTGCCGCAGGCTCGGCGATATCGTTTCTGGTATTGTTTGATAATGGGCAAGCATCGCTGGTGAGAGGAGTCCACGCATTGCTGTCCAGCGCACACCTGGCGTCAACAGCGCTGAACTTAGCGCTGTCAAATAGAGTCCCTCGTTGGCCATTTTCCTCACAATCTACTGGGGACAGCTCGAGGAGCAGCTCATTCTGCACATCACTTGTTAATACCTTTTGAAGCAAAAAGCCCGTGTTTCTGTCTCTGCTATGAAGACATTACAAGAGTGTTTTTCATAATTTGGTGTATTTCACCAAAAACCTGTGTTCTTTTTTGGCCAGACTGTATCAGTTATAACCAGCTGTAATGCTTGTTTCTTCACAGAACGTTCCTGAACAAAAACATGCTGCAACAGCATTTGATAGCATGCTCGGAGAGAAAAACGCTGGACATGTTGGCTGCTGGTACAGGTGCAGAAAATGTGATATGATGATAGAACATTGTTCTTTCTAGTGCTCTTTCCAGCAACGGCTCGATTTCTGGTGCTTAACAGCCAGGGAAGTCCTCTCTACAGCACTTGTACCATTCACGAATTTCCGTTTATGAAAAACCAGTTGTTGTGGTATTTTGTGTGGATCGGTCTTCATCATTCTGCTTTCAAATCATCCAAAACTAAATTCTATGAAACATGAAACGTAAAAAAGTTCAGATTGGAATTCAAACACACCAGACACAAGACAAACTCCTATACATCCAACTTCACTTTTTCATCTTTAGAAAGTTGACTTTGTAAATCAATGTCTAACCACTTGTGACGTTATTTTCCTAACTGGATTATTGTCTCTATATGAAGCTGATGATGTCTCATCACCAAACTTGTCACCGTCATTAACGATGGCTTCTGTCTCATTGCATTATGTCTTTACATCGGGCGGGGAGTCAATTTGATTTGCCGGGTGGGTACAAAAATAGTTGTAGTCATTCCTGGAGCAGCTTATAAACCTGTGCGTCTGAGATATAAACGTTTGAAGAAGAAATCGACTCCAAAATATCCTGGTTGGTGGATATTTCACCGATGCGAGACTTTCCTTTGTTAGAGGCCACCACCAGTTAGCAGTCCTAGAACGTCATGGAATTTGACGTCACAGCGAAGAAATGCATGCCACGACGTCATCCATAATGATGTGGAGGCCATGGCTTATGTTTGTGACATCAAATGTAACCTTCTAGGACAGCTAACTGTTGGTGGCCTCTATAACGGGTGTAAAGTCTTCCATTCTCACAGTGTCACGGTGTAACAGCCAGCTTATGACAACCAGTGTACCGGGAACTCCTAGGAATGCAAGTTCGCCAAACAATAGCCTGCTGTTGGTTATATTTGAATGCCATGGTCTCTATAGCCATATATCATAATCCCTCGCTGAACAATCAACCCGGACTTTGATTCCAGGGTGATTTAGATCCCTGTCACACCCATCTCCTCTTGGCATTGTGGGAGTGTAGTTACAGATAAATGCCCCAAGTTCTTCAGGATGCAACGTTCGGCTCTGATTCATGCATGCTTTTACGCTGACCGACTCCTTGACCCACCATCAGCAGCTCCTCTTCTGCCCCATCTCCTCATCAATGACAATGCAAATCTTCCCTCGGAAAACAACCCAAGGCTGATGATAGGCAGCAAGCGATGGTCATTATGTCCTAATTATCCTCTCTGCATATGTATGCATCAGACCGAGCTAGAACATCTCAAAGAAGTCATAAAGCATTGGAATTAGCCAGAGTGGTGGCAGGATAACCATCTCGTGTTGTACATTAATGTTGCGGCTCCATAATCACCCGATGATGATTAAATAGACTGCGATGACGTCGAAACAAATCATAGATCAGGCATCAAGGGATGTCTTTATGGACCCGCTGAGCTAGCATGACAGTGCTTCGGAAACTTATGCATGTTATGTAATGGGAGACTTTCCTGCCATTAGCAAGGGGCCGCCTGTCAGCGGTCCTAGAATGTCATGAAATTTGACATCACAGACGTAAGCCATGGCGCCCACGTCATTATGGCGGTGGACAGGACAGGCTGCAGTGATCGGTACACAGGGCAAACCACAACTGCTCCTCTCCCTCCCACCCTCCCTTCCTGACAACAGCAACAGCAACCAATATCCACAGATCTCCTCCTTGTCAATTGCATTGATTAGACCCTGGCCAAGATGCTGCCCTCCTTTTGTAACATCAGCAATTAGATGCTCCCAGTGGTCCATTCTATCTTCAGTGATGTTTAGAGCTAATTAGCTGTCAGATGCTTTGGCGATGCAGAGCAACAAGTGGGAACAAAGCGAACGATAGCGGAGGCTGATAATTACCGTTGTTGTGCAATCTAGATGGATGTTGTTGGTGAACATTTGGAGTCAGAAGATTAACAGGGTTCGTGGAAGAAACGCCGTGCTAATGTCACAACTGTGTGTCCAGAAGGAGCTTGGATGGACTTCCTTGTTCATGTTGTCCATGTCGTCCAGCTTCCTCGAGGGGTGGCATCATTGCATGTGGAGCCTTGATAGCCTAGTGGTTATCACGTCCGCTTAGCAAGCGGCAGGTCCTCCCGGGTTCGAATCCAGCATTGGCCATGTGGGATATCATCCCTGCTCTTCAGTCCGTCACATGGGACAGTAAGCCGTGGTGCCTTGTACCTTGTGCCTTTGCAAGGACAAGCAAAAGACCCCTTCCAAGTGAGGAACATGAGTAGCTTCAGATCGCTTATTCTGTATTTACCAGGGCCAATAATGCTACGGCTTCGGCCCTGACAGAAAAATCTAATACGATTGTGTGAAGTACCAAATTCATACTTTCACATTAACCGTTGAAGTCACTCAGTCTTTAAATCCCTCTGTATCTCTGGGAGGCAGGAACTGACGAGATGAAGGGCCCAGTTTCACCCCTTCATCAGATGAAATAAGACTAATCTTAAAGGTCTTAAATGAGACAAGAGGAAGGATTTCATATTAATCATCAATAAGCTCTCCTCACTCGTGTAATCCAGACTTCAGACTCTGTCGACTACCGGCCGTTTCTATTCACACGGCCGCCGCAACATGATTTAAGATGGTGGCTGATAGATCTCTCGTCTACATCGTCGGTGGATTGTGGTCCCATCTCATGAGATTAGTGGGTGAGGGTTCACATATTATCTCGGCAACTCGTGCTTCTGATTTTATGGGCTTGTCTCCTATCTTTTTCCAGTTAGCCATGTCATTAACTTGAGATCAACTATCATCTTCCATGGTGTTTTAACCAGTGGTGGTAATGGCCGGTACCACCCGGTGCAAACAGTGGGGGGAGAGAATGTCTGCTCTGCCTGTTTGACAATAATAGTTGATTGAGGCGCCCTGATAGCCGAGTGGTTATCTGCTTTGCGAGCGGCAGGTCCCAGGTTCGAATCCTGGGCCATGTGGGATTGATCATCCCTGGCTCTTCATGTCTGTCACATGGGACAGTAAGCCGTGGTGCCTTGTACCCTGTGTCTATGCAAGGCCAAGTAAAAGACCTCATCCAAGTGAGGAACATGAGTAGCTTGAGATGGCCTCTTCTGTACTTATCAGGGCCAGTAATGCTATGGCTTCGGCCCTGATGGAAAAATCAAATACAAATACAAATGGCCGATACTTGTTGGTGTAACACTAGTGAGGTACCTTCTCTATCTCAGTAGAGAAGGAACCACCATAAAGCTATTTCGTAGAAAGGGCATCACTGTAAGTTTTATCTGTGGAAAAAGTGTCGCCATGAAGTTCCATGGAGAGCGTCACCAAAAAATTCCACTTGTAAGACCATCACGACGCTATATCCTCCTCGACAATCGCCTGAATACATTGCTGAAGATTGGACATTCCAACTGCTGTATGCAATATCTCCTGTGATATCATCAGCGTCAATTTCTCATATCTTATGCGTTCTTCTTACTGTAATTCGTAGTCATTGCGTGATGCCAGGCACCTCTTCCACTTCATGTCAGCGGCCACTTTCAAGGTCTGCGGGGAAAATGAGTTCGGTTTATGGAATACTAAATAAGTCATTCCCATATTAGCCTGGTTATTCTGATGACACTTAGCATGGTATGTGATGTGGTGGCTGGTTTAGCATCATGGTGGGGTGGTGCCTGGGTTGGCATGGTAGATGGTGTGGTCGCTGGAGGTTGGCATGGCACTTGGTATGATGGCTGGGGGTTGGCATCATACATGGTGTGGCACTTGGGGTTGGCACGGCACATGGTACATTGGCTGAGATTCGGCATTGTACATGGTGTGGCATCTGGTGTTGACATGGCTGGTGCACATGCGGTCACTGGGATTTGGCACATGGTGTGGTGGCTGGGGTTTGGCATTGTACTTGGTGTGGTCCCTGTGGTTGGCATGGCACATGATGCAGTAGTTGAGGTTTCGCACAGCACATGGTGTGGCACCTGGGGGGTGGCATGGTACATGGTCTGCTGGGTTTGGGCAACAATGTGTTGGCTGGGCATCGAAGGGGAGGTAAGAAAGACAAAGGCCCTTCGCGCATCCTCTCTGCTTTCCACACCTGTGATCCTACATGTCCTGTCGCTGCACGAGGCCGTGGTCATCTTGCCTTCTGATGGGGCAGAAGATCGTTTACTTTGCCAGTGACACAAGTTTTCGGGAATCATTGATCCAGGGGGATATTTCGTTCAAAACGTCAAAGAGTTAAGGCATGTTGAGATGTGTGATACCAATGCTTGACTATACAGTGAGCAGTATACAGCCAGGAGATGTAGCTTGCCATTTAGAAAATCTATATTAGCCAGTTTATGGTTTCACTGAGCATAAACTAAGTGAGGAAGCCACCATTTGAATGATTTAGGAGCTCTGCCTGAATATTGCTCTTGAGCTCTGTGAATTGTTAGTGGTGTTTTCTCGATGAAGGCTCTCACTCCTTGCCTGTTAATGTTAGCGCAGTCGGCTGGTACAAGTAGACAGATTTCATCACTTCGTATGTTAGCCTGATGCTCAATAACAGCAGGCGGACAAGTAGGCTAACTAAGCGGTCTCGGCGCTATATCGGATGGATTGTGAACCAAAGTGGCGCAGTACCTCAAAATGACTGATGGATACTCAGGAAGCCACAGGTTCAAAATCAGGATCAAAGAGGCCTAGCTGGCCAAGATGTTTGCCTGTGTTAGTGTAATTTTAGTGCAGCATGGATCTGGGACTGCCTGGCTCATGATGCTGCTCGGACCAAAGCTACCAGTCAATGTTTACAGATGGCACTTGTCAATTCCTGCAGCGGTAGAGCTGTCTTTTTTCGGTTGAACATACCACTACATGACCGACCAATCCAAAGCCTCAATGTGACGATCAGGGAGAAATGAAAATCGTACCAGGTTCATTGAGCCTTGCGGGGTGCGGGACGGATGGGGATTGGTGGATCACGGTCACAAGATGCATACACCATGAATTTTGCATGAAGATGAAGTAAAGATGATATTCTGATGCTGGTGGTACAAGTCTCTAGAGAAAGTCTCACTAGCTAGCATGCTAGCCTCCCCTAGCCAGCATGCTAACCTCCCCTAGCTAGCCTCAGTTATATGAATGAGTCAGGGAAGTGTGGTGTATAAATAGTCTGCCTGTTCCTTGCCTGTTAATGTTAGCGCAGTCGGCTGGTACAAGTAGACAGATTTCATCACTTCGTATGTTAGCCTGATGCTCAATAACAGCAGGCGAACAAGTAGGCTAACTATAAGCTGTCTCGGCGCTACATCAGATGGATTGTGAACCAAAGTGGCGCAGTACCTCAGAATGACTGATGGATACTCAGGAAGCCACAGGTTCAAAATCAGGATCAAAGAGGCCTAGCTGGCCAAGATGTTTGCCTGTGTTAGTGTAATTTTAGTGCAGCATGGATCTGGAACTGCCTGGCTCATGATGCTGCTCGGACCAAAGCTACCAGTCAATGTTTACAGATGGCACTTGTCAATTCCTGCAGCGGTAGAGCTGTCTTCTTTCGGTTGAACATACCACTACATGACCGACCAATTCAAAGCCTCAATGTGACGATCAGGGAGAAATGAAAATCATACCAGGTCCATTAAGCGTCGCAGGGTGCGAGACAGATGGGGATCAGTGGATCATTCACATGATGCATACACCATGAATTTTGCATGAAGATGAAGTAAAGATGATATTCTGATGCTGGTGGTACAAGTCTCTAGAGAAAGTCTCACTAGCTAGCATGCTAGCCTCCCCTAGCTGGCATGCTAGCCTCCCCTAGCTAGCCTCAGTTATATGAATGAGTCAGGGAAGTGTGGTGTATAAATAGTCTGCCTGTAGCATAGCAATGATAGCTCGGACTGACAGGTAAATCTACCGGGTAGCCGCTATCCGGAGGATGAGTAGGCCGGGATGATTCATGAGGTTTTAGCAATGTTCCAAGTCCCAGCTGAGTAAGGAGTCAGGACTTGTAATCACATATATACCCTGACTATCCAGTTAGCTGCTGAAGGGAAGTTTGTACCCGTGATTGAGTCATTCTAAATCATTCCAAATGGTCTCTCACCTTGACTGGACCGACTACCAAGTTGACCAGCGGCAGATTTCGGCAAAGGAGAGGTGCCGGGGAAGGGTCTGGGGTGCCTGACTGTCCTGTAGACAGAACCTGAGGAGAAGTTCCAACCCCAAGATTGAATTTCTGAGAACATTTCTTGAGAACATTTCAGAAAAATAGCCCTATGGCCATTTTCGTGGATGCCAGATATTTCGAGGACGGGCGATATGGTGTCACCAATGCAGTTCCTGAAAAGCTGCCTGGTCACAATGAATTTTCCTTTCTTGAGGGATACAAATTGCAGTCAAAGTACACAACATAAGCAAGAAGTTGCATTAGACCCTCCCCACTTTGACCCGTCGTACTTGTTTGGCAGTGACCACCTTAACCCCTCACGCCATCATCAACCTTGTGGGTATCAAGTTAGACGCCTGACCCCAGATGAAGTGTTGGAGCATTCCTCTGGGAACATCCCATAAACCCTCACCATTTGGGAAGGTGCCAGATTACACGATGGTTTGAATGATTTATGACATTGCCAGCAGTGAACGTGTCCACCCATGTCATGAGACTCGTGGTGTAAAAAGCTGTGGAAAGGGGGGCAAGTTTGGTGTTGAAGGCTGTGGCAGAGGGGGTAAGTTTGGTGTTGAAGGCTGTGGGGGAGGTACAATTTTCACAGAGGTTGGGCTCATCAAATCCTTGGTTCCGTTAGTTGCTGGCATGCGAAGGCCACAACTTGACTTCACAAACCCTTGAATAGTGACAAGGATAAAATGGATTTCAAACTGCTAATCCCCCAACAGGACCTTCCCATCTGTCACGGATGACCCTCTGGTCCGACCCGTCCACAACATGGTGATTCATTTCTTAGGAACGATGATACATATACGCTGAACCAATACTAGCGTGTCATCGAAACCGCTCATGATTAATACACCAAACTTGACGGCAACGTTTATGAAATCCCGAGCTACATCCTGCGAGAGACTGCGCTGTCATAGCAACCTGACCACCGACTACTTACAGATTCAGCTGGTGAATGAGAGGAAAGCTTGAATAGCAACAAGTGGACAGGTCCTTGGCTCCACTAGTACTAGTCGCTGAGGACTGCACTGATTACAGATTGCCTCAACAGTTTGCCCTGCCTGTGGGTTGATGCAGATATTGACAAAGACCATGAAATGCCTGAGCAAACCTCTTCATCCTCCAACCACAGGGGTTTTTGGTGTGCGAGTATTGGAAGTGGAACGAGACCACACCCTACTGTGGGAGGGTGGAACCTCTTTCACCAACAATCATTACAGCTGAATTCAGTGTACCGGTACTATACATGGCTGCACGAAGTTACCTCCATGGTTTGTGTGTGGACACTTCGTCTCAAAATAGCATTGCAGCCATTGGCTTGCAGGGACCGCAAAGTAAAATGCACCGAAAAGAATCAATTTTTGGTGTATGTGCACCTATTAAGCCTGTTTCCACTGTAGCGGATTCTGCCGTGGTTTGCAGCGAGCCGTGAGGTTTTCACAGGGTTTTGGATAATCCTTTGATGGTTTAACAACAGGCTACATGGCATGCTGATTATCTCAATGCCTGTGAAAACTGCTCCACTCACCGCACGCCACAGTGGAATGCGCTGTAGTGCCTACTCGTGGAAACAGGCCTTTAGTCCTTATGTTGTGCAATGGCAGTTCTCACAAGTCTATCATGTCTACCGGTAATAATTTCACCTCTGGCCTGTCCTTGAATCCGATGACCCTATTGTTTCCCAGCCCCTCATCATTACTATAATAGTTTATGAAATTAGATTTGAATTACCAGGACATGACTTGGATTAATTGTATTCCATTAGTGAACAAGAATGGAAAAATTAATCGCTTTGGTGATGCTCTTTGTTGAAATGGCTGGGATAATGTACATTTATTGACATCACCGTTCGTGATTAATAGCAAGACGACCATCACGTGCGGAGCCCTGATAGCCGAGTGACTATCACATCCGCTTAGCAAGCGGCAGGTCCTGGGTTCAAATCCTGGGCCATATATAATATATGGGATCATCCTTGGCTCTTCAGTCCGTCGCATGGGACAGTAAGCCGTGGTGCCTTGTATCTTGTGCCTTTGCAAGGGCAAGTAAAAGACCCCATCGAAGTGAGGAACATAAGAAAAAAAATTTTCAAAAAAAATTTTTTTTTTCAAAAATTTTTTTTTTGTCCGTACCCTCTTTTTTTTCTGGGGGAAACCCTGACAAGGGCCAATAATGCTATGGTTTCGGCCCTGATAGATAAATATAATACAAACACAAATGTGTTGCCTAAAATGAATGCAAGCTGCTGTCTATCATCGCGGCTCTATCACCAGAACACCCACCTGAAACATTCAACTTCGCTGAAGTTCTAACTTCTATCTTACCAGCCAACATGGACTGAGACTTCAGAAGTGGCTACAATTTCCAGCCCCAAGGCACAGATAGTTGAACTTTCTTTATTTACCAAACAAAGATAACTGTGATGATCTCTGGATGATACTGATCTGGAGGCCTATAAACCTTTCCTGGTGAAGGTGGAGAGAGGCTGCTGGAAGTAGTGGAAGGATGTTCTAGAAGAGGGTGATCCATCATTAAACTGCTGCTGTTGTGTTTATTAAGAAGGAGGTGTGGTGGATGGAGTGATAGATCATTGGAATGTTTGACGTTGAGTTGCTAGTCCGTGCTCTACACAGGTCTGAAAGGATCAAGTAAGCAAGCTTTGAATGTGTTATGCCGTGGGCTCCAAGAAACAATTGGGGAGATTTCGCAAAGCCGTTGTACTTGCAGATCCATTTACTGACATGTTTAATGACATTCCTGGGATCTATGAGAAACACGGATTTGGAAACCTGTCCGTTTGTGGATCAGGGCCGTAGCTAGCTTTTTTTCACTAGGGGGGCATTTTAAGCCAACAAGCTGACCGGACGAAGGCTTTGCCTTCCAGCGCCAAAGGGACCTGTTTTGCAGGGGGTAAAATTTTGAAAATTTAGAAGCTCCGAGATGCAATTTGAGGTAAATTTCCTGCACTCTGAGACACGAACAATTCTGATCTTTTATCCCGTTTGATTTTGCTGAAAAACATTTTTTTTTAACAATTGGCCTGGGGAGGGGGCATTTGCCCCCGTCTATATGGTAGCTACGGGCCTGATGAGGTCCTTGAAGATCATCCTGAGAACATCAGGGGTTCTTAGCGCTTGCTCCCTTTGTGTGCAGTGACGAAGGGAGCGAGCGCTAACAACCCCTGATGTTCTCGGGGTGTGGAAGATTGTGACATGGGATTTGGAAGACTGAGACTGAAGTGACAATACTGGTATGGTAGACTGTAGTATGTCAAAAGATTTTGAGGCTGCAAAGTAACAAATGCTATCACACTTGCTATACAATCTAAAGGAGAATGATGGTCGGTGAAAATCACGAAACGTGAAAGCACGTCTCGTCGTCAAAGTTCTGAAGAAAAACCACAACTCGCTAATGTGAAATGCGTGCCGATGTGATTAGCTGTGTTGGTACACCTGAGCTCAGGTCTCCCCACCACTCATTGGAAAGATATGCCGGTATTTACCGAGGATGGCTTCCCAGCATCATCTTCAGTGTCAGAAAAACACACCGCTGACTTTGTTGTTGGGTTTGCATGCTGATAATCTGACCAAGTTTATTTATTCGGCTGCATCAAAGAACGAAAGAGTACTCATACTGGGTGTATCAAAAAATGCACCTGCTGAGCTGTTTCAAAACCTAGTACCCATGCAAGTGTGGCCGAAGGGGAAATTGTCGTCCTGCGTTAGCCAAGCATTTATCCTTTAGGCCCCGTGTGTGGCAGTCATTTCTTTCCTGTTACAGCACTGTCATTTCTGGCATTGATAGCCTAGTGGTTATCACGCCCACTTAGCAAGCGGCACGTCGCGGGTTCGAATCCAGCCCGCGCCATATAGGATTGACCATCCCTGCTTCTTCAGTCCGTCGCATGGGACAGTAAGCCGTGGTGCCTTGTACCTTGTGCCTTTGCAAGGGCAAAAAGACCCCATCCAAGTGAGGAACACGAGTAACTTTGAGATGGCCTCTTCCGTACTTACTAGGGCTAATGTATGGCTTCGGCCCTGATAGAAAAAGTCTAATACAAACCTACAACTCTCATTTCTGCTGAATGAGCAAGTGCCTGTTGAGCACTTGTATTCAAATGCAGCTTATGCTGCTAGAAGTGGTTTGCTGTTCCTGTTATTGTGGTTCCATTGTAATATTTATGATATAGTTTGTGGAAGTGTAATTCGATCAAAAAAAGATCAGCTCCGTGATGATGATCCTCCTGGGTATCATCCATCATTGCCAGCATCCTGTTCACTGTACAACAATGAATCAGTCCCGGATGGTTCAGCTATTGAGGGTGGGACGCATGCAGCGTAGGAATGGAGAGTTCGGTTTCATGGAGGGTTGTTGAAGGGTAGTCTATAAAACAAAGACCCAAGACCTCTATAAAACAAAGACCCTACTATAAAACAAAGACCCTACCTACTATAAAACAAAGACCCTACCAGCCATAAAACAAAGACCCTACTAGCTATAAAACAAAGACCCACTATAAAACAAAGACCCTACTAGCTATAAAACAAAGACCCACTGTAAAACAAAGACCCTACTAGCTATAAAACAAAGACCATACTATAAAACAAAGACCCTACTAGCTACAAAACAAAGACCCATCTTTGTTTTATAGTGGGTCTTTGTTTTATAGCAGGTTGGGTCTTGGTTTTATAGTAGGGTCTTTGTTTTATAGTAGGGTCTTTGTTTTATATAGCTCTTGCGTCTTTGGTCTTTGTTTTATAGACTACCTCCAGGTGTAGTCTGTAGTTTGGGGCATCCGAGAACATCAGGGGTTGAGCACTCGCTCGTCCCTTCGTCATCATATGCAGTGACAAAAGGAGCAAGCGTTAGAATGTCAGGATGAGTTTGGGTCGAAAGAACAAAGTCTGAGCTTGGACACTTCAGATCCGTAATATTGCCATCTTGTCTGAAACCAGTTGCCACCTGGCACCAGAGGGATGGGACCCTTATAGGGCTGGTCTGGGTGTTCCCTTCCAACTTCGTGCCAACTTTAAGATCTGATAGTGCTGGTACATGCACTTCTATACAGGAGAGTTACTTCTGTCAATACTCTATTCAATAAGCCCGTTAAAAATGTATCAAGAGGTTGTCTTGTCATACGAAACCTTCTCCAAAGTACTTCTGTAATGATATCGTATAGAGTTCTTTTGGTACAAAAATATAACGAGCTGTTTACGCTAGTACTTTCAAGAATATGCACCGCGAGTACTAGGCCCATTGACATCTTTCCTATTCAGTGGATTCGAAACATCCAGTAAGGACACCTTTTGGACTAACTTCTAGAGAGGTGTCCGTATTAGAGAGGATGCACTACACAGAAATAGCCATTCAGGACTGAACTTCATCTTGTCCTTAATTGAGAGCTGTTCCAAACTGTTCTCAAAGGGAGGTGTTATAGTGTAGAGTGGGAGGGACCCCATCCCTCTGCAAATTCCTCTGCCAGGAGGACCTCTTTTAATGAGGACACCTCTCACAGCATTCACCGGCCTGCAAGATGTCCTCACAAAAGAGGTACTTGATTCTTCTATCAGCAAAGATGACAAACCACAGGTTGTTATCTTATATAGGCCTAATGGCCAGGTGATTTTATTACCTGTATACTTAGTATTTATAGAGTTTGATGTATGGCATGCCATTAACCTCTATAGCCATCATATCTTGTAGAGGAAGTTAACTCTTTCATGGAAAGGCCTGAGGGGACTGCATGGTTTAGACTACATGATACTTCTAAAGATACAATGTAACTTGCATCATACATGCCGGTCAGCCTTCCAAGTAGTGACCATGCTTATCTTGCAGCTCTGAGGCCAACATACCAACCACTAGGCCATAAAGGAAATCCTTCATCGATTGCCGGCAGGATTCAGGCCATGGCATAATGCACCAACCACTAGGCCATAAAGGAAATCCTTCATTGCCGGCAGGATTGGCCATGGCATAACGCACCAACCACTAGGCCATAAAGTTTAGGAGTTCTCCATGTCCAGTGGATTAGGCCGTACCATACGACGGGGGTATGACAGTACAGTATTAGTTGTGGACCTCTTGGCCTGTTCATGGATGAATTTGGAATGACTGCTCAACTCTCGAGCGCCATCTCAACTGTCAAAGCACAGCCCTTCACCTCAGCAATCAAAGACAAAGATATCAGATTCTAATACATCATGACTGTGAATCAATGTCATGCGGCATGACCTGCTCCTCATTCCAAGCTGCACAAGTCGTGAAAGTGTAAATTTTGTTGGTGACTTTGCAAGAAAGCCATTGTTCATACATACACAAGCAGCACCTGCCAAGAAGTATTTTAGCTCAGTGTGTTTTCAGTGTTTGTCATTTTACAATCAGATCACGTCAAGAGACCATCGATTGGTGCGAGAGAATTCACCTCGAGGATGAGATAGACCACGTTACTAGGTCATCCAACACATTATCGCAATCAGTAAATTATCACAAAAATGTGAACTCATTTTGATCAAAGTGAAGATGACATTTCCGTCTGGTTTATCAATTAGGACAATTGCCATTATTGGCAGTTTTTTTTCCATTATTGATCATGATAGATATGAGCTCTCGTACTACGATGAGAACTTATCACGAGGCACAGACAGGCAGTCAGTGGCAGGAGATCTCCACCTGTCACTGAGGATAGACTTCAGTGTTATACATCACGTACTCTTCATGTGATAGAGAGAGAGAGGACTATGACTACAGTACCCATGGGCGTATTCGAATCCTCGTTCTTGACCACACTCGTGCTGACCTAGTTCATGTAGTTGTTAACTCAACTCGAGAATGGCTGTCTCGAATGCCGAGAACGCAACGCGCGTCGGGCCAAGAACGTATTCTTGTCAACCCAGCCTTCGCTGAGTGGGGAGTGAGAAGAACACGTTCTTGGCCCACTCAGGTTGCATTCTCAGCATTCGAGACTGGCATTCTCGAATTGAGCCAACAACTACATGAACTGGGTCAGCACGAGTGTGGTCAAGAACGAGGATTCGAATACGCCCCTTGTTTTCTCCAGCAGGCACATGAAACCTTTACAACAGTAGAGACACCTCTACAAAGGGAGAGGCATCATCCAATTTCACAAACCCCGGTCTATCCTGAAATCTTTCAATAGAACTAGGAGCTGTTTATTCAGCACCCAACTCTGGCCACTTTTGCCCAGCACCAGTACCCATAATATACATGTGGGTGGAGTAAGGCACGGTAGGCAAAGAGACCTACCCAGAGTCTCACGCTGAAAGTGAGATTCGAACCTGGGTGTCATGACTGCTAGCCCTAACCCTAACCCTGACCACTGTCCATTTCCACCAAGTTGGAGTAAGGCAAGGTATGCAAAGAGACCTGACAGAGTCTCCCACCAACATTGGGATTCGAACCTGGGATCTCATGACTGCTAGTCAGACACCTGAGCCACTAGACCACCGCCGGCACCCAATCCTGGTGAATAAAGATACAGAATGATGCATGTCTCACCTCTGTTGCTGAGAAAATGCATTATGTGATCATGGCTTCCCTACAAATCAGCTTATGTCTGAAAGAAGCCTTTGTAACATCGAACACCCCCCATGGCCATAGAACCATCAAAAGTAGAGTGTCTCCTCACTGCTCTGCATTGATCTACTTCACGGGTCATCCTGTCTCGCTGGGTGCAGAACTACACGAGGGACATCTGGTGCCTGATTGATGCACTGGAGTCACTGGTGACACTGGAGACATCTGGTGCCTGATTGACGTACTGGAGTCATTGGTTACACTGGAGACATCTGGTGCCTGATTGACGTACTGGAGTCATTGGTTACACTTGAGGCATCTGGTGCCTGATTGGTGTACTGACATTCACAAGAGACATCTGGTGCCTGAAATTGGCAAAAATGCATCGAAACTGAAGTTTAATTTAAAATCTGCTGAAAATTATGCAAAAATGTTGACAGCTGATTCTGAGTGACGAGAATTTCTCATTTTGTCGTTACAGAAGGTGGCGTCGACCCGGCACAGCAGGGTGCCAAGCTTGAAGACCGTTTCTACAACAACAAATCGTTTAAGGTACGAGTACGTGAGCAGCTACCCACCGAATGAATGGTGTCGACATCTACTGGCTCTTGTGGAACTAAGAATTTCCTCTGTTAAGCCTGTCAACAACAAATGTTGGCAGCATCAAAACTCCTTGGCATTGTAGCCCTTAGAAATGTTTTTTGAAGTGTTTCCAATGCATTTAATTTGGAGACAATCCCAGCTCCAGGATTTTAACCAATGCCAATTGGAGAATCTGTACCTTGTTACCAGGTGCGGATAAGGGGGGCGCACAGCACCCCCTCCCCTTTTGGCCATCAAATCTGTAAAATCAACCGAGAAATTATGGAATTTGAGCAAATTTTAAAATTCACCCGCAACCACAGATTTCAATGTTTAGTAGCACAGGGCGCCCCCTCTTTTCCCAAATCCTGGATCAGCCCCTGGTTACTATGGAAACATCCCTCCATTAACCCCTGGTTTTCCTCAGGCTCCAGATGTTGACCCCGCTGATCCCCAGCAACAAGAGGCAGCCACGGCCATCCAGACCAAATTCCGACAATATGAAGCCAAGAAACAGGTCAAGCAAATGCAGGAGGAGAAAGCCGCTGTGACCATCCAGGCTGGTATCCGTGGTTACCACGACAGGAAGAAGGTCTCTGACATGAGGTCAGTATAGCTTTTGATATTGGTACTTTTAATACAAGCCTGATGTGTTGATTCACACACGCCACTGGTTCACCTCAGTTTTCTGGTTTTCTCCTCCATTTTGGGTTTTTGTACAGCAAAATGGGATGCTATTTGGAGTCTCTTCCAGCCATTTTGACCCTCTCATATTCTTACCCCCCACCCTGCAATGTGAATTTTCTTTGCTCATTGCCGATATGATGCCTGGCACCAAATTCAATAAACTTGATTATTGAGATATCCGTGTCTTAGTAAATATTACAATGTGACATGTCACAGGTGATGCGCTCGGCAGTGATCACAAGGCAAACATTTTCTAACCCTGGATTACGATGGAAAATCGCCTTATTTAGATTAAAATCCTCCTTACGTCCACGATTTCCCGCATTATTGATTCATAATGAATGGGCAGTAGAACAAAACAATCGGTTTGCCAATTTCTCAAATGACATCTGACGTCCACTATCAGATTTCACCCGACTATTTTTAGCATCTGTTACAGTTCTGATCAATCGGATCTTCAGAAGGTCAAGGTCACTATTAAAAGGTCACGGCCACTTTGCAAGGTCACAGTCTTTATTGTTCAGAAGTGGCTTATACGGCCGAAGTGTTTGTCAGAGTGACAATCACAGAGGTCTGTTGGTAGTGATGCCACTGTGAGTGACGATCAAATGGATTGAAGCAGGTTTGTCAATGTTTCACTATCGGTTTACACAGAAAGTTAACAGTGTAACCATGTAAAGGGAAGGCCCTTCTTTAATGACCCTTATTTTGCCCGAACCCCCTTACGCCACGCCACGCCTGTCCATGTTGGGCCACGGTCACTCACGTGTCTCCATCTCGGATGACAAAGACAGGATTGATTCTCAGAATGATATAGATGACAGATCGATAGCTACTGTCACCAGGTAATCAATGAAAATAGCGCCAGAAATACCTTCAAATACGTTTCATCGTTGACATTCTGAAGGGCATTGTCGTCACGATTGGGATCTCTGGTACAGTGACGTTGTCCCCACAGCTGCGGGCACGAGTTACTTCTCAACAGAAGGGGACCAGGTTGGCTTTAGTCTTTAGTGATACGATTCTGCAGGATTGGTTCTGAAAGAGTGAGGCACGTTTTTCTAACGCCAGAATGCAAGAAAAAGAATAATTTGGCTGTTACCGCATCACCCTTGATAATGATCTTGCCATTTTAGTAATCACCCTGCTGGGAACATCAGGAGAACATTTGTCCATTCGAGAGTAGTTTCTGGCGATAGTTATCTCCCGTTTAGGTGGTCGTTTGTCTAATGGTGGTTATATATAGACTGAATTGATGGTAAAAAGAAGTTTCGCTGTGTGATGTATGTATCTGCAGCTGTTACGATGTTTGCCTATGTGACTGAACCCCACCATGCCAGAATTGGACCTTTATTGGTGGAGCCGACGAAGTGTTCCTCACCCTTTTTTAGGTGCTGGTCACCGGGAATGTGAGGCAAAGTGACGTAAAAGGTGTAAATGTTATCTAATCCTATGGAACAGGGTCTTGGGTAACCTGACGGCTGCCTGTAAGGGTCAGAGGTTAGGGTTAGGATTAGGAGCAGGCTTTAGGGGTAAAAAAAATTGGGGGTTTATAGCTGATATCAACTACGGTAGAGGTTCTCATCTGACTTTACACTTTAACCCCAGTCTATCCTAAAACTTTTCAGTGGAACTCAGATGAGCTGCTCATTCAGCGCTACAATGTGAGCATTTCCGACTGGTACCCATTTATACACCTGGGTGGAGAGAGGCCAGTGAGGCAAAGAGACTTATGCCCAAAGTCTTACACCCAGTGGGATTCGAACCCGGGACACTCTGACCGCTAGTCAGAGACCTTGGCTCCCCGGGTCAGGGGTAGGAGGCCAGGTATCAAGGGGTGTGGGATAGGGGGCCAGGGGTTAGGATTCAGTGTGGATGACATTCACCCCTTCAGCCACAGTGACCTCACTGCAAGTGGTTACCACATCGGCTTAGCAAGTGGCAGGTCCCCAGTTCAAATCCAGCCCGCAGCCATATGGGAATAATCATCCCTGGCTTCTCGTCCATCGAATGGACAGTAAGTGTTGGTGCCTTGTACCCTGTGTCTTTGCAAGGGCAATTAAAGACCCCATCCAAGTGAGGAATATGAGTAGCTTGAGATGGCCTCTTCTGTACTTACCATGGCCAATAATGCCATGGCTTCGGCCCTGACGGAAATACAAGTACTAGTACAAATGCTAAATAAAAATCACGTCCTTGAATGTGTGAATTGCACGACATGATTAGATAGTTGGCCCTCCCTGATCCGGGCGGGGCTTGTTAAGGTATTACCAGGAATAGCAGCAAGCTAATGAGTTCATAACATTGTGAAAACTGTTCTGAAATTGGTCTTGTATTATCTAAGCCATCAGTTAATAACAGTCACATTAACAGTCTGTACAAGTTCTAATTTATCTCGCTCGTTAATGAGACAACAATAATGAAATCATTATCTCAGTAATGTCAGCGTCGAACCTGACCTCTCTCAGTGGATATGATATATTAAATTCATGTAATCATTCTAACTGTCAAAGTACTTGAATACTTCTCGTGTTTACCAAGTCATTTCCACCAATTCTCTCAATGATCACAACCACACTGCACCAATCTTCTATTGGATTTCTGAAGTCAAGAGCATAACGGCAGATTGTTGTGCGATGCTGATCTTGCTGCATTGAAATGTTGCAGCATCATTGAAGGTACAGCAGTCGCGATCGCGGTACGGTTGTCGACGGTGATGACAATGGAGTGGAGGATTATGGGGCATTAACGCATTCGTGGATTAGAGTGGGTTTGGTGTCGGAGTGTCAAACAGTGATAACACTCTACAGTTCTGACTTCTGCATCACCGAGATCTACAAACAAGTTTTGAGGTCCAGCGGTGGCAAAACATCTGAATACGAGAAGTTCTCTTCTCATTAGCATTTGTGTTTTTCAAGTTGGGAACTCAGTTTTAGTCTTTCTACCCATTTCTCTCATGTTGGATTCTTAGACAAGTAACACACCCATACGGAGTATCATTGCACCTGTTGACAGCAATAATTTGTGCCCTCACCACTCAGTGATTGGCATTTACGTTCAGTGATACAGTAGGATACTCAGGTCACAGTAAGGCTCTTCCAAATCTTACGATTTAATAATTGCTCAAAATATTCGCGATTTCTCATTCGGATAGTTGGTGATCTTCAGTACGCAGTTCTTCCATTTAGTAAAAGTGCATTAAAGCGGCAACGGGGCAAGTACCATTGAGGATACACTGGTGTACAAATCCTAACAGCGGATTTGGTTGTGCCTGGTCTCACTTTTCGGATAAGCTTGTCCATTTCATATTTTTAGACTTGTACTTTCCCTGATTTTCAAGTTTTTAGATCCGACCAGCTTTACGTGGGAAATAACATGACTGGATAATAGATTTTTTCGGGTGATTGTTTTTGGAGTTGGTGGCAGACGGATCAATCTTCTCATAGCGACGTTGGTCGTTTACCAATTAAACCAACAAAAAGTATAACAAGTTATTCGTGTTCTGATTGATTTTGTGCGAATCCATGATCAATCTCGGCCAGTTTTGATTCGTGGGTTTATCAAATATGAATTAATCAACGGAAGCGGAGAGGAATCATTTGTTTTATCAGAGTGCTCAGTTTAACCCCTCGTGGTCCACAACCAAAATGGATTTCAAGACGTTGATGAAGTCGTGCGTGGCACGTGTCTGCTGCTGTTGTTCGTGTTGTAATA
Source organism: Notospermus geniculatus (assembly GCA_002633025.1). Lineage (NCBI taxonomy): Eukaryota > Metazoa > Nemertea > Pilidiophora > Heteronemertea > Lineidae > Notospermus > Notospermus geniculatus. Next base: position 29,356 of record NMRB01001585.1, on the reverse strand, counting down.
GGAGTAAATATGTTGTGGAACGAGAGAAGAATATTACAGAGAAGGCAGGGTAGGTATCAGTGGACACATTGTTAGGGTGGACACCTCATTTTGTGGACATCACATGATAGGAAAGTTCTATTCAAATTGACTATTGTTGAAGGTATAAAATGAAGACACCACATCATCAGGAGCCCTGATAGCCGAGTGGTTATCACGTCCGTTCAGCAAGTGGCAGGTCCCGGATTCAAATCCAGCGTGGGCCATATGGGATTTCATTCCCGGCTCTTCACATCTGTCGCATGGGGCAGTAAGCCGTGGTGCCTTGTACCTTGTGCCTTTGCAAGGGCAAGTGAAAGACCCCATCCAAGTGAGGAACATGAGTAGCTTGAGATGGCCTCCTCCGTACTTACTTATGTACTTGTACTTCAACTGTACTTGTACTAGTTGCATGGGGATTTGGTCTAGTGGTTAAGGCGTGCTGCCCCTTGGTGCTGGCGATTGATGCCTCATGCGAGGGTCCGTGGGTTCGAATTTGGTAGGAAGCAATGTCTTTCACCTTAGAAACCCGATTCTATTTCATATTCTGTACTAGTTGCATCTTATCCTTGGCTAGAAGTGCAACTCTAATATCAATGCCAAACACCACCCAGAGACACAATAGGATGTACTGTGAGAGTTTTGTCTCGCTCACTTCACTTCCTTCAGCGACTCAATCAAACAGCAAACCTGATCAACCAAAGAGCAATTACGCCACGAAATCAGATTATGAGCGGCGTCGCCGAGAGATAATCTGTGAGTGACATTTGGTAATTGAAATCCGTCGTTCGCACAAGTTGAATAGTCTGACTGCTGAATTCAAAATTACGAGTCGTGATTGCATTTGCCTCTTAGATTCTAACCGAGAACCGCAACACTCATAGGGTGGCGGGTACCGATGATATCACAGCTTCATTTTGACAATGTCGCAGAACCTATTCTGTGGCGGATGTGATGTCAGTGTCTCCGAGATGGATGATGATGGATGTGAGGCGAACCCCACATTAATTCCACCAGGAAGCAGATGCAACTTCTGTCAGTTTACAATTATCAAAATGATCCTGCTGCCCACCATGGATGCATACGTGAATATCTCAGCTAAGAACACGAGGTGTGCTCTTTCCACCCCTTCATGTCAAATACAGAGAACCTCTGGCTCCCTGCCCAGGGGCGAGGCAGAATTTCCGGAAAGGGGGCACACGGGGACGGGGCATCACCCAGAAAATTTTCAGAAATCTGATGCCAAATATGCGTTTTACAGGCATCTGAAGCCCCAAAAGCACGTCATCCTGCCGCCATAAGGGGGTGCGCCCCTCTAAATCCGCCACTGCTGCAAGTCTGCATCAGTGGGTAAAGGGTTGATAAGAGTAGAATGTAATGGCCCTTCCCTTTCTGTCACGTGAGAGAGACTATGGGTCCCTGCAGGCCTGCACCAGTGCATAAAGGGTTGATATATAAAGAGTATTGTAATGGCCCTTCCCTCGGCTGATGGCTCTCCATTTATCACAGACATATCCATTATCATCTCAACTCAGAAATAATGTGACTACGACCGACATGATGAGGGTTGTCGTGGCTTTTACTCCAGTTGTGCACCCTCCCCCTGGTCTCCTCGGCAAAATCCTGCCGCTGTAGAATTTTTGTGGCTGTCAGAGAATGATGGTGTCAAATAGAAATGGTTCAGTGAGCTGCCGCTGTCAGAGTTGTGCAGTGGAAACATCGTCACTGTCACCACTTAGATCATGGGTACGATTCCCAGTTGAAGGCCAACTTGCATGTCCTCCGAACTCTGTCTCATAACATAAACTGGTAGCAGATCACCAAGCATTGCTGTAGAGGTGTGTATACCAAAGTGTACGCTACCCATGATCAAGTTAGGGTGAGACAGAGTTAGACCAGCGTCACTGACAATCCGTGATCCTGTCACTGGGGAAAAGGATGATGTAGAGGCATCATCATTTTATAGCAAAATATATGTTGACCCAAGATCAAGTTAGGGTGAAACAAAGTTAAATCAGCATCATTGATGATCAGAGATCATGTCAAAAGGCGAAGGATGATGTAATGTAAATGTCCCATATCCCTACACACTTCTACCCAGACTATTTATATATGAAGGTTTTTGATTGTTAAGCACGTATCATGGAGTGTTGGAGTTTTCTAAAACGTATTTCTAAACAAATGTGATGACCATGATAAAAGGTAGTAGAATGCCATTCACGTCTTTGCCATGATATCCTGTTGGGCAGGCCTAATTGCTGCTGTCGGAGTGAAGTCGGTTTTCGTGACTTTTCACCCACCCATCCATCATGATCAAAACTACGCCAATATTGGCAAAGAATGCTGAGTGAATGTTGATATTTCTGATCAGATATTTGGTATTGGCAATCATATTGATATGAGATGCCACAAGTGATTGATCCTGACGATCATATCTGGTGAGATCTGATGAGATAGGATGGCACCCGGGGGATTCAGGAAACCATGGTTACTCTTAATGAAATATACTATTGATTTTTGATCAAATCAGACAGTTTGAAAATGTCCTGATGGAATAACCAAAACTCGGATATTTTGATATATTGATATGGTTTTATATTTTTTGTTTTTATTTTTTATATGTATTTTTTATATTTATATAGTTTTAGATTTATATGTTTATTTGTTTTTTATTTTTGTATATTTTTTATATATTTTTGTGTATTTTGATATTTCAATTTTTTAAATTTATTAATTTATTAATTAATTTATTTATTATATTTACACATTTTATTTGTATATTTTTATGTATTTTAATGTTATATTTTTATTTTTATATTTATATTGTATTTTTAATTTTTATATATGGGTTTAGGTTTTTTATTTTTTTTAATTTTATAATTTTCTTTTTTATGTTTTTATATTTATATATTTTATTCATTTTTTATCTTTATTATTGATTGTTTTATATATTTTATATATTTTATGTTTGTATATATATTTTATATTTTTATTTAATTTTTATTTTCAAATATTTTTTATGTATTTTTAATTTTATTTTTTATACTTTTATTTATTTTTCATATACTTTATTATTTTTAAATTTGTATTTTTATGGTTTTTTGTATTTTTATATATATATTTTACATATATTTTGATATATTTGTAATTTCAGGAAGGAATCTCAGACGGCTGCTGAAGAAACAGAAGGACAAGAAAAAACAGAAGAATTTGACCAGGAAGTTTGGGAAGCCACGACAAAGATTCAAGCAGGTTACCGCGGTTACAAGGCCAGACAGGAGGTTGCTGCCAAGCGGGTAGGTTTCAAAGATTTCACAATTGTTTACAAACATCGAGTGTTCAGTTTCGATTGGTTTGATCAAAGGTGTTCAGTTTTGCTTTCCATTCACTGTTTTCTTTCTGCACTTAGAGAGTGATTTGTTAGAAATGCTTGGTTAAAACACATCTGGCAGTGTGTCCAGTGTGTAGCGGTAGAGTCTAGACAGAAAAAAAATAAGTTATTATTCTGCACTTCACCTCAAAATCGCACCCAAAATGAGTCATTGTTCATTACGTTTCATTTCTTTCTTTAGTAATTTTCTCTACAGGTCGAAGCTGAAGATTCATCATAAATTGATAAATCAAGAATTTTTCTGTTTAGTATGTTTTGTCGGATTCATATCTTGTGTCTTGTTTTGTTTTCAGCTTTAAATGAAACACAAACAGTTGCTTTCTGTTTCGCATCAAGCAGCAGTCAATTCAACTTTAGTGGCCATTTGTGTGGCGGTCTAGGAAAACCCGTCTGAACTCCGATGTCGCTGAATGACCAACAAGGGCTGTCAGATTGCTTGTGCATTGATCTGCTACTGTTTACCTGTTACGTAATACATTTCGGCTATTGAAATGTACGGGTTCATCAAGGCCATTAACACTTTCCTCAAATGCAACATCCAATGGGTTTTCCTAGACCGCCTCGCATTTGGTTACCATTGTGGCTCCCACGATAAATCAAAACGTGTAAGACTTGATTCACGAAATCATTAATTTCTTCTTCACCACTTTTAATGCCACACCCAGGAAGGGAATGCCACCAAATCCCCCACACAGGAGGATGAGGAGGTAGATATTGACCTCACGGACCCAGAGGTCGAGGCCGCGGCCAATAAAATACAGGCCGGGTTTAAGGGATTTAAGGCTAGGAAACAAGTAAAAGCATTGAAGGTTTGTTTGTTTTATTGTCAACCTTCGTAAACTATCCAGTTGCTTTCCTACAATCTCTTACTGTTATGTTTTTCATCTTTCTCTTTCTAAGGCTTGATTCATACTTCAGACCCCGAGCGTCTGTGACAACGCACGATCAAACTTAGATGCCGACATCTTCGTATTGGTTCATACCCTGCAACCAGCCAGCGTTTTGACATGGCAAAATTATTGCAAGACCATTGAGGGCCCAGGATTGGACGTCGACAGAATCGTCCTTGAAATTCGGCATCAAACGCCACATTGTGAGAATTTGATTATGAAGTATGAAGTATGAAGTATGACTATGAAGTATGAATCTGGCTTGTCCCATATCTATACATTATACTTGTGGCAGGTATTTGGGGACTCTTCGTCCAGCACAGGCTTTTGAACCATCTAGTTCTCTAGATGGTGCTCAGTCGTGAGTGCTGTTGTCCCTAAGGCTCCAGTTCCATAGAGTTCACGTTTACACTTTTCACGCGCCACGCTTCACGTTTTCCTTTCGTTCCTCAATTCAGCGCACAACGAGACACACATTACGTGTCATGTGGCATGCTTTCTCCGAGGAACGAAAGGAAAACGTGAAGTGTAACGCGAGAAAAGTGTAAACGTGAACTCTATGGAACTGGAGCCTAATGCTGGCGGAGGTGCCATACGTGACATGTCATGGATTCGAATCCCACAAGAACTTCATACCCAGTTTGACAAGAACCCATAGGCTGCATTTCATCTTTTTTTAAAACATGACACGTTCTCTCATATGTATGTGTGGTATGGTGTGAAAGTGAACAGTGTGCAATGATGTCGTTGCTCAAGCAGGAAGTGCAGGGAGATACATGTACCATGCTAATTTCCTATTGCACTGAAGAAGGATAGTCCATTTCCACTCTCTCTCAATGACAGTAGACTCCACCTGTCATTTCCTTGATGAAATATGTTATGGATTGTTGATTGATTGATTATGATAGTTCATTCTTTTATCAATAGATGGCGAGGTTGTGTCAGAGATTCATCACTTCAGCAGTCATCAGATGAAGGAGTTGAACTATGTCACGTAGGGGGAAACTGGAGAGTTGGAACAATATTCAACAAGTCTTTTGAAGAACTCCTTCAGACAGGGGGTTGTTCTTACAATTTTGATGTGTTTTCAAAGTGTCTTCAATCCGACTTGAACTGAAGAATCTGGGTGATACCAGACTTCAGTAAAGAGATTTGCACACCAAGGTTTTCATGCCGACAATATGAATTCAAACCAATGTTCTCCTGACTCGGAGCTCGAGTTCAGAACTACTCAACTACTGCTTTTGATAAACAATAGGCTAATCAAGGGGGATCATTACTACAATAGAGGGCAGCACATCAAACCAGGTCCAAGCAAATGTGTGGGAGATGTGTGGGAAATCAATCAGGACTTGGATGTCACTTTCATTTCAATAGTTTTAACCACTAGTGACACCTGTTGAGGGAGTGAGTTATGGTCCTCACAGTGCAAATTGAACAGTCATGGAGCAAGCAGATGAACCCTGCATAGCTGGCTAAATCAACGCTCAAATCATGCGTGTTCATCCCGCCCAGATAGGGTTAGCCTAATCACTCAACCATACCTCACAGCTTTCACCACATCCCTTCTCATTACGTTGAACACTCCCTATCGGTACCCCGTTCATTTCACTTTATCACCCCGCGTGTGTATAGACCGGCGTTCCCTCCTATGTATGACTTGATGACTGCCTTGGGGACATATAGTTCAGATCGATAAACTCATTAATGATGGCGGCACCAGCTGCTGACGTCTCAGATCGTACTCTTCTTTCACGGGGAGGAGGGAATTAAAAGTGAACTTTTACCCATTGACAGAGGTTCAGAATTTTGATAACTCAATGTCTTCGGGACCCCTTACGATGAAGGACAACATTTGTCCCTCCAGGGGTGTCCGAAATGGAGAGGTTCATTGCAGGAGTGCTGTGGTGGAGCGTCGAACGAACTCAAGACCAAGAAGTCACGGGTTCAATTCCCAACCATTTCGCCACTATTCATTCTCAACTGGTCTGAAAGGATAAGTCAGCACTGAAAGAGCTGCTCCTTGAATTCCCTACAAAGGTTTCTGGAGAGACTGGGGTGATAATGTCAAGTTTTAAAGCAGTGATAATGAAATGGGGGTGTGATGCCACAGTGGCGCAGTGGTGGAAGTTGATCGTCAGGCCGAGAGGACACGGGTTCGATTCCCGCCAGTTGCTACTTTGCAATCCCAAATGGTCTGAAAGGATCAAGTTAGCACTGAACATGCTGAATGAGCTGCTCCTGAATTCCCCGGGAAGGTTTCTGGAGACTCTGGCGTAATAATGTGAAGCACTTCAAAACTGTATTTCAGTAGAACGCACTGTATGAAAGCTTCATCTTATAAAAGTTTCATTCTATTTTTGTATGTATATTTCTTCAATACTGACATCTCCCTCGGTGGTTCAACAGCACTGATTTACCAGCCTTTCCTCTAAAACATTTCGACAATATGTCATCTGAATTCCAATAGAGTGTAACACTTTTCTAAATGTTATTCCAGGCTTGTATAGTGAAGAGATCTCGAGGGAGGCAGCACTCAGAACAAATCCACCTCCTTCACGAACACAATTACCAATAATTCAGACTCTGATGTTGAAAAAGAGGATGGGTATGAATGATGGAGCTGAGAGGAGTTGTTTTAGGGAGTGTAGGCCTGGAGATATGACAAGGACTGATTGTCCTGTGGTGACTGGCATTGATGTCCTGCGTGACGTCAGTGGTGACTGGTGTTGATGTCATGGAGATGTAACAGTGAGTGACGTCATGCGGTGACTGGTGTGGATCTCATGGAGATGTGACAGTAAGTGATGTCATGCAATGACATCGTTGGTGACTGGTGGGGATGTCATGGATATGTCATTGAGTGACGTCCTGCAATGACATCAGTGGTGACTGGTGTGGATGTCATAGAGATGTCATTGAGAGATGTCAGTGGTGACTGGTGTGGATGTGATGGAGATGTCATTACGTGACGTCCTGCGATGATGTCGTCAGTGGTGACTGGTGTGGATCTCATGAGTGACGCCCTGCAGTGACATCAGTGATGACTGGTGTGGATCTCATGGAGATGTGAGAGTAAGTGACGTCATGCGGTGACGTCAGTGGTGACTGGTGTGGATCTCATGGAGACGTCATTGAGGAAGACAAGAGGATATGAGAGGAACAGATATCAGGATGGTTTCAGAGGTCACATCAACAAACGACTTTTGCTCATGGTGCAAAGATGCGGGACGAGACGAAGTCGGAGACACTGCCTTTGGAGGAAGATAGAAGCGAAGGAGTTCTCCAGCCGTGGAAAATATTAACCAACAAATGAACTTTAAGAAGTCCTGACAATGCCAATGGGACAGAAACATCTGAGTCATGATGTTGTCCCCCCCCCCCCTCAGTTCTTTTTGTAGGTCGCAAAAGTACAGCTTTGCCGCCTTCAAAAATGTCCATAAAACAGAAAAATGTTGCCAACAACAGCTGAATGTGAGCGATTAGAAAGCATTTAATAGATAATTAAGAGCTTATCATCTCCACATGATGACTTCCTTATGCTGTAGCATCTAATTCCTGTACCGTGTGAATATTGGTATCGAACTCCTCCCTGATCCTCTAATCAATATCGCTGAGTGGAAGCGCGATCGTGTTAAGCGAGGGGTAGTCTGACGGTACAGCATAATTGCCGACATTCACAGGTCGTGGATCAATTTGTTACATTCGCGGCGTTCGGCTTCGTTGGCGATTGTCGGAGGAGAAGTTTGAACTGATTGGGTGTGACGTTGAGTTTTCATGCGAGGGTGGATACGATACAGCACTTCCTGTAGGTTGGTCTTTTCAAAACACACGGATTATTAGACTTGACGCTCATTCCGTTCTAGCAGATTGAAGAACCGTTTCTTTGAAATTGGTTTTGTCAACTTCAGGATTGGCATTAATCGATCAGTGACTTCTTATTGTGACTGCTGAGGATGGAATTCATTGGTTTTCTATAAAGGAATTAAAGGTTTTCCACTCACGTGCCTCAGTTTACTTCTTGAGTGATTCTTTTGCTCTTCCAACAGTTTTTTTCCAGCTTTTAAGCAATTTTTTTGTAGTCAAGTCAGTTTCATCAGACATTCCAGCGATGGACTAGCTTTGAGGTGAGTGTACTGGAAACAACTTATTCCTGTGGCATTTTATGGAACTGTCCATTTTCAACATCTTGCCAGAACTATGGGTCTTCGTCCATGATTGCTGCCACAACCATCTTTCCAAGGATGACAACTTATTCATGCGGTATTTTTGAGAACTTTCCATTATCTTTCCAAGGATGACAATATTCACTGTCGCCGATATGCCAACAGTGGGTGGCCCCTGCTTTGCCCTCTTCTGCCACTGGTCCCCTAGTCCATTGTTGCAGTGGCCCGACGGTGGGCTGCCAAAGACCGTTGGGCCACCGATCATTGCTGTCTGGGCAACTGCTGTAGCATTTCTCTGGCTGGCTTGTATTGGTTTCCCTCTTCTCATAAGAAAAGGCAGTAGGTCTTAGGCCCTGCTTGGTCTTTATCTACCGTATACGCAAATATTTTCGCATGTAAAAATTCTCGCGAAAATCGCGAAATCAAAATTTCGCCGCGAATATTAATACACGTATAAAAGTTTCCTGTCAACAATCCAGTCAGTTCCTTCCCTGCCCTTGACGTGAACATTAATTTACGTGAAACAGAAAAAAAATGTTCAATTCGTGAAATATTATCCCGTGAAAATATTTGCGTATACGGTATCTTGGACGTAAAAGTAGCATCCTCTTAGTTGTCCAGTTCGTCTTGGAACTCATTCTCTCGTTGAGCTGCAACTCTAGTCACTGGCTTCTTCTAAGTGCAAATCAAAGTTGAGAAAGGTAAGCTTCCACGTCAATATAGATCAGGTCAATATGCCTATTTTCAGTTGAACCCTTCTTTCAGGGTGGCAGATCGTGCCAGGAGGGTGTAAACATGGCCTATCGGAAATCTACCTAAGATTCGGCCTAATCACCCATATTCAATAATATCCCGGCGGTAATCAATTCATCAATATTGATGGTATATCAGGATGCATTGATTATTTTGTCCTTTAGGCTATTTCATCCTCCAATTCTATTCCTGAGGTGACACATTTTTGCTGATCAATATATGCAAGTGTGTTGCTTGTCTGATATGAGAAAGTTGCTCCCACAGGGTTTCCACCTGTCCGTAAGAAAAGAATAAGTCCATTATCTTTGAAAGAATGACATTCCAGGTCTTAAAAGTCCTTAGATTCCACAAAATCCTCAAAAACTCCTTCAAAAAGAGTCCTCAATTTTTTGTCAAGAGGAAAAAATGAGATTTCTTTCTTGTGTATTTTCTGTTCCACTAGCTGTAAAAATGATCGAAAAGTTCATTCCTCTTCTTCGCAAATGACAAAATTGGGGCCGCCTCCCCAGCCAATTTGCCACGCCGTTCTAGAAGTCTTTAAAATTAGCTGTCATTGGTCCTAATAAGTCCTTCAATGATACCGCCAGTTTGATTGGAACCCTGTCTCGTTTAATCCGTTGTGTTGATGGACTGTGAGAGAATCCATGGCAGTCTACTTAATCTCCAGCGGTTGTCCTTGTTCAACCTCCATCATCATCACATCCATTATACCTCCCTCATCCCTCTCAACCTTATCACAAACAGTTAAAGTGATGAATCCTCATCTAATATATCACTCCGTCTACAACCTCCACCAATCAACAGTCTGACTTCTCCAGCACGCCTCATTTCATCCGTCCAATACCCCTTAGCGTAATCCCGCTTAGGCTCATTTCTCGCTTCATTAGATTCTATTTACCCCCTTTGGACGTTCGGTATCGATCTTGCCTACCTGATGCTGTCGCTCTGTCCGTGCCAGACCTTCAACTTCAAAGTCCAAGTCGTCGGCGACATCGCGATATTTTCCAATATCTTTTGTTCGACTTTTCAGGTGTAAATTTTCCTTGTTAACTGTCATCGAATCATATTCTGGGGCACTGTATTTTGAAAGGTCAGCAAAATCATTTTGTACCGAGATATCCTTGTGGTTCCCATGGTAACGGGTGGTCTGTGTGCTCTGTTATATAATGGTAGTGATATTTGATTTTTCCATCAGGGCCGAAGCCATAAATTATTGGCCCTGGTAAGTACAGAAGAGGCCACAAGGTACTCATGTTCCTCACTTAGATGGGGTCTTTTACTCACCCTTGCAAAGGCACAAGGTACAAGGCACCTCGGCTTGCTGTCGCATGCGACGGGTGTGAAGAGCTGGAAATGAAATCCCATATCGCCTGAGCTGGATTCGAAACCCGGGACTTGCTGCTTGGTGAGCGGATGCGATGCCCTCGGCTATCAAAGCCCTCTTCCATGAAGATGTCACCATTCTCTGTCACCTTGATAGCTCCCCTTTAAAACGACAGCGAGCCTTCCACCAGAGTACGTACATAATGGTGAAAGTGGGTGGGGGAATATATAGATATAAGATCTATAAACCAATAGAGACATGTTCCATGCTGGTGTAGCCTGCAGCATTAGCATCAGTGTCGGATTACGGTATCAGGGTATGGGCTGTCAGATGGGATCGATGGCTACTCCGCCCAAAGCCACGGAGGACCCCATCGCCATTACAAGACCTGGCGTAAAGGCAGGAGTACAAGTTTCCAAAGACGTAAGTTCGCCGCTCTGTTCTCGCTCGCCAGGTGCCTGTGTTTGAGGGATAAAAATCAGATCTTATGAGTGGTACGTTCATCCAACGTGTTGCCGGTATATCGAGCGACGAGAAAAGGACACGATGACATTTTGAGATGTTCGTCGTCTGAAGTTGATGAACAGTTCCATGTTATCCGTTGACATTTAGGATTATGGTGTCTGCTACAGGTTGTTTTCTCGGTTTTTTCTTAAAATTCTCTGGATTGGGATGTCAGCTCTTAGCGATGTTTGGAATGTCATAAGAATCTTCAACTAAATCTTTCCAAGTGGATACTCAGAAGGGAAGGCACCTCGTTGGAAAGGAAACCCAAATTGTGTCACATCTTTTGGCCATTTTAATTCAATCTCAGCTGCACTCTCATTCACCAGGGAGGATATTTTACTGCTTGTGCAAGATCATCCTGAGTGGAGACTTCTTCTTCAGCTGGTACTGTTTCTGTCAACCTGGTCCAGTGGGGCAGGCTTTCTTTCAAACTTGTTGTTTGTGGTCAATCTGCTCATCTCTCTTTGATCTTTGACTTGCCCTATGGTCAACATGAGGCCCATAAACTCTGCCACTTCAGAGAGGGTCCATTTGCAGGTGCAGAGGTATTGTAGAGGAATCCAGTGACTTGTGATCAGGTCCTGTGGCACAATCATGCTTCTGACTGTCTCAGTAGGGCCAGCAGCACACCAGGCAATATTGCAAGTGATCTATAATCGCCACTGATCTAATCGCTCGCCACTGCAGGCTAGGCAATATTGGCTTTGGCTTTGTTTGACATTGTGTGAACATTGCTGCTGAGAAGATTCCACGCATCGCTGTCCAGCGCACACCTGGCGTCAACAGCCGATTTTGTTCGGTGGCGAGCAGATCGCAAGCGATATCGCCTGGTGTTGCTGCTGGTGTAAACGTGTGCCCTTCAACCGTGTAGGCTCCACCAGTGGAGTTCCTCTCCACCCTTGTCTAATAACATGTTCCACCATCCATGAGCCTCAACTCGTTAGGCTGACAAGCTGTACGCTTCATTAACCAAACGTAATGTTGAGTTGCAATTACTGCTGTCGGTGATTTCACACATGGACTAAATTTTCACAGATTGTGGTATCTCATTTGTTTGGTTCCTGAGGCTGTTGAAAATTGATCCCTCAGGGTCTTCCATTCGCATCCTGTTTTCTAAAATGGCTGGTACGGGTCCAATCAGACTTTCAAATACAATTGGAAATGCAGCTTGGTATTGAACAGCCTGTTGATGTCAGCGAGGTGTCAAAATGGTGCAGTGGAAAGATCGGCACCTACACCTCTGATGTTCAAGATTCAATTCCGTCAGACCAATTCTTCATGTACACTACGGAATTTTCACCGTGCTCGGTCCAGACCGAGCACGGTTCGGTACAGTTTTGCCAAATGTAAATAGGTTGAGTCAGCTTGTCCCAGTACCAAATGGCAGTGTAAATGGGCCTGTCTTACTTGAATTTCAAAGCGGGCTCGGTTCCGGTCGAGCTCGGCACCCTTCAACCAGCCGGGCTAGAAATAATAACAGGTTTCTAAGGTGAAAGACATAGCTTCCTACCAGACTCGAACCGGGCTAGTGTAAAAAGGGCTTTTGACAGTGCAGGTTTTCTCCGGTAACTCCAATTTCCTCTAGCTGTTCATCCATTCGTCCAATCCTGCCAATCGAGCCAATCATGCCTTATTTGGTGTTCCACTTTCCCACTCAATATCTGTAATTAATCAATGAGGCGTTAGAGTCTCAATTGTCAGATTTCATGTAAATCCCTCTGACACTCCTCTCCATTCTGTATAATCGATGCTTTCGTCACGGTTGGCTGCTCTTAACAGTGATAAAACCTTGTTCGTAACTGTGACAGATTAGAGCATCCTCCTGGAGCTAGTACTGTGCACAGCCTCAGGTTCTCTGTGAAATCGATCAACTGATCAGAGGCTTTGCTGTTTTGATTAGTAAAGAAGCAACACCGCACCTGCTTCATCCATTGCCTCATCAAGTGTGACGCGATTGGTGGGCAATGGATATCAGTCGGTCCTTCAGGCATCGAACGATTGGCTGTAAAATCCACTCTATTGATTGAAACGGTTGTTGTCACTCGTTCAGACGAGTTGCAGAAATCGAATTAGGTCAAAGTCAAACCAAATGTCGTTTGACCACCGCATTGTTGCGACCGCATCTTTTGATTCGTTCGTCAGGCAAACGGCGTTATGATGTCTGATTTGATTTTGGTGGTGTTGCTGTGACGATGACCTAATTCGATTTCTACAACTCATTTATCATATCATGACATTTAGTTTTACTTCTCTTTCTTTAATGCCGCCTCGCTAGGAACAGGATAAAGTCACAGAAACACCAAGGTTGGACGCAAAAGGGAAAACGTACGTCAAGGAAAATACAGCTGAACAGAAGCAAATGAAAGACATTGCGACAAAACAGGAGAATTGTCCCGAGGAAATTGACATTGACTTGGCTGATCCTGAAGTAGAGAAAGCCGCTCTCGCCATACAGAATAAATTCAAGGGATTTAAGATAGGGAAGGAGAAGGCTGAAGCCAGTGCTGTTGACAAGAGGATTTCTGGGAATACAGCGGAAGCGGATTCGTCAGGAACGAAATCACTTCAGAATCCAGCGGATTTAAAGACGGTTGCTCCAGAGGAGGAAGTGGATATTGACTTAACAGATCCTGAAGTTGAAAAAGCTGCGTTAGCAATACAAGGCAAATTTAGAGGGTTTAAAAAGGGTAAAGGGACGGATGCGGTGAAGATGGCTGATCAGAGTAAGTCTTCGTCTGCTGCTGTGAAAGAGGGTGAATCGCCAGCTACCGCGACGATAGAGGATGAAATTGACATTGATCTTAACGACCCTGAGGTGGAAAAAGCTGCGTTGGCGATTCAGGGGAAGTTTAAAATGTTTAAGAAGGGAGGGAAAGGGAGTGATAGTGGTGGGAAAGGAGTTGGAGAAACAGGTGATGGTGGTGGGTCTGGGACGAAGGAAGGTCAGGACGTTAAACAAAGTGAGGTATCTCCTAAAACTGATGCCAAGGCTGATGAGGAGGAGATTGATATAGATTTAAACGACCCGGAAGTAGAGAAGGCAGCGTTGGCTATACAGAGTAAGTTCAAGGGGTTGAAGTTTGGTAAGAAAGCCCAAGCTACTGCAGGACAGAAAGTGGGTGGCAAAGTTGACGTGGATGGTGCAGATTGTCGGGAAGGTGCTGGAAGCAAAGGAGTTGCTTCTGAGGTTCCTCAGCAGGAGGGTGGCCCGACGCAGGATGAGGAGGTTGACATTGATTTGAACGACCCCGAGGTCGAGAAAGCTGCCCTCGCGATACAGAGCAAGTTCAAAGGGATGAAGTTTGGAAAGAAATCGAAGACCGGTGGTGCGTCGGCAGATGTTTCAAAGGGGAGTGATGCCGCTGGGGATGTTGGGGTGTGACTAGCTCATGGAGAGGGTGATAGGGTCTGTCGGCCCTGCAGGATGGGGATAAGGGATTTTTGTGGGAATAGTTTGACTGGAAATCGCGGCTCTGACATTTCTGTGAAGAATGGACATGCAGATACGATGGAGTTTCGAGAAAAAGAAAGCGTTCGCTCAAAACAATTTTCAGATGGGTGCGTGGTGGTCACATGGAGATCAACCAGGGTGGGGGTAGTTGATATCAGATATGATGCCATCGGAAATGGAGGTATTCTGAACAGCTCCTCTGGAGGATATCTCATTCTTATGGATGATGTGAGCTCTATGGTAGTGTTTGGACTTGTCCTGGATAGCAAGAGTGCCTCGAGTGATGTGATATACACGAAGGAGTTCGCTGGGGAATTTGTTTCACTCCAGCGCGAGGTGATTGTTGTGAAGGAGCTCATCTCTGTCACTGGAGCAAGTGAAGATGTCGGAAACAGCGGAACTGTAGTCCGAGGCGATATTCTGCTGAACAAGGTGCTTGTTGGATTGCAAATGGTACCAAAGGGAGAAAACACAATTGGTATACCTATACCCACAAAGAAACCTGAAATCAAGGTTGGTTGCCAGGCTGATCTTCTCTGTGAATAGAGCATGAATTATGCTGTAGCAAATGTCATCCCTCTATCTTGTATTTTGCATTTGTCTGCAGTAGATTTTGTCCTGTTTTGTGCATGGATTGTACAGGTGATTTAAGTCAAGTTAGGGTGGCATGACTCCCGTGAAATAAAAGTTTGTAGAGTATGTTACCAAAGAAACCAGTGTTGTGAACAATGATGGCGTGTTTCGTCTCCGTAGTAACTTAGATGATTCTGTTGATGGATGTTGCTGTTGTGAAACGAGTTCTTTCTTTCTGTGATTCTGTTCCATGAGTTACTGATCTTCCTGCTACATCCAAAGCATGTTTGGTGTGATTGTTAGTTTATTGGTGTGATGGTGTGAGTGAGTCTTTGACAGCTTCTTTAACTACGTACACCTCTCTCATTTCAACTTGATAATAACAAAATCCCAAATGTAAATAAAACCTTCTGAAAAACTTATCAATGAGAATTGTTGAGTGTTGTGCTGATGTAATGTTTATGAATGTTCCTCATCTGTGTGTGTTCCTCTGCTACTGTCTAAAGGAATAAGTTGCAATTTGACAATACGCGATACACAGTCACAGGGAAACCTGTCAATCTATTGACCAGCGTTTCCCAAACAATAAGGGGAAACACTGACCACACAAAGATAATGGCAGATATTACGCCCATATGAGTGAAGAAACTGACAGACTGGATGTAAGCGATTGAAACATCATGATTTTCTCATCGCAATCATTTATTCATTTGTAATCTTCCCCCTGATTCTTAGGAAGAACAGTCTCAAGCAACTACAGATGCTGCTCCAGTCGAATCTCAAGCAAAACAGGAACAAGCTGAAACAGAGGCAGACGCCCCTGCTGCTGAAATCAAGGAAGAAGAAGAAATCGACATCGACCTTGATGATCCCGAGGTCGAGAAGGCGGCCATTAAAATACAAGCCTCTTTCTCAGGGTTCAAGGCCAGGAAGGAGGTCAAGGCCATGAAGGTTGGTTGCTGTAGCAACCCTTTTCTATACGATCTACATTAATTTTCTTTTCTTTTATGGTGATTGTTTCATTCCTTTTTAACTCTTATCGTTTTCTTTTTTGCTACATAGCCTGTCTGTCTTGTTCTCAGTGCAGGTGTCTTCATGGAGACTGCTATAATTTGACACCACTGCTACAATTCTGGGGTAACGTGTTCAGCAACTCACATTATACATGTACTGCAACGTACCGGTACCCCAGTAATTTTGCATGTGTCCAAACACGGTCAGACTGAGTCTGAGCAATAATGATGTTGAAGTCACAAAGTAATGATGAAAAACCGCCATGGATTCCTTCTGTAATAATCCATTCTTTCTTTTTAGTCGTACACTGTGTTCTGTAGCCCTTTTTGCTTCCTGCAGGTTTTACCATGTGTTGTGCTTTGTGTGCCCTTTTCTTTGGCTTTCAGTCTAAAGTCTATTTGATCTCTTCTGATAATCATCTCAGTGTTCAATGTTCATTGCAGTGTAATGTCCTATGTATGCCATTCTCTTGTTTTCCTACAGTACACATGTATTTGTGCAAGTTTGAATTTGTACGGTTTTACTTCTTTTCACATTAGGGTTACAAAAAGCAAGCAGGCATAGCAGGTAGAGCCATGCCGGCCCCCTCCCCACCACCGCCACCACATTGGTCCATGGTTTTGTGTCCCTTACCAACCGATTTCAAATTCCAGGCATCTGACCAGTTTTGAATACTGACCAGTTTTGAATACAATCATAGAGAGTCACCCTGATTTAGATGAATGAGACCGACTAGGGGTCGACCCATCATCCGAGTTTACGGGCATTGATGTTAAACCACTGCTCCACGTGGCGATGCCCCTATCTCATCAAACATATCATTTCTCTCGCCCCGTATAGGATGAGATTGACCGTGAAAAACGTGCAGCTGAAGAGCCCGAGCAACCGAGCTTTTATATTGATGCGGATGACCCGGAGGTTCAAACTGCCGCGGTCAAAATTCAGGCCAATTATCGTGGTTATAGAGTTCGGTCCACCAAGGTTTGCAGTGATCAACATATTCCTGGCCTACCACCTATTAGCTCCCAGTTAACCCTCCTGAGCATGACGTTATTGGCCTTTTAAAGGTCTACTAATCTTGGTTAGCAATATCCACAGTTTTTGGGACAGCATGCAATTAGATCCCTAAACTAGATAATGAACAGAAAAAGAGCAGCAGTAGTAAACCTATGCCGACGGAAACCGTAACCTGCTCCTACCTGAATCTCCCAAACTCAGTCAGTTATGGATGATATACATTCCATGCTAAAACAGATCACACAATCACCCCTCCCCCTTAGGTACCGGTAGTTGTTACATATCATTGTAGTCGTCAAAATTTCCCTGCTTGCCCCAAACCAAGCTAACTTCACCGTAGCAACTAATATTTGTGCTTCAGGTTGTTCTAGCATGAAAGGTACTGGTATTTCCAAAACATAAAGGAATACAGGCACAAAGCCAACAGCTGGGGTAGAATAGAACCGCATGCTTTAGTTGGATGTCTGTAGCCTGATGTTGCCAGTTGTTGGGGAAATCAAGTAGATACTGCAGAGTCCTCACGTAAATAGAATTGTCACACTCTCGTTAAAATCATGCTGGTTTTTCTGAGGGGTTGTTCCTCACTAATCATCCAACCTTGTTCCCATCCACAGCATAAAAAGCAACAGGAAGAGGAGGAGGTTGATATCGATCTCACCGATCCTGAAGTGGAGAAAGCGGCCACGAAAATTCAGGCTGGTTTCCGCGGACATAAATCTCGGCAGGAAATGAAATCACGGGAGGTTCGTCTGACGTTATTTTTTTATTTAGTGTATATAAATCCTGTAGGTGGCAGTCTAATTATAGCTTTTAGAACCTATTATAATTCACAGCGACACGATGTATTTTGCTTTCCATTCTCACGAAAAAAACACCGCATGATTCCAGCCATTCACCACAGCAATTCGATTCCTTGGTAGGGGTCTCTGCCACACAGCACGTGCTGAAAGAGTATGATCAGATTAGGCGCCACGCCATCTTTTGTCCTTCTAATAGGTCTGCTTCCACCCAAACAACTGCTTCTTCTTCTCCTTTGGCAGCACGACCAAATTCAAACGCCATCAGAACAAACTCCAGAAGTAATCGACATTGACCTCAATGACCCAGAGGTTGAAAAAGCGGCCGTAAAAATCCAGGCAGGATTTACGGGTTATAAGGCCCGCAAAGATTTGGAGGCCCAAAAGGTCGGGATTTCGTCCGTTTCGCTGCATGTTGATGTTGTAATGATGTCAGTTTAGTCTTTTTCTTCATGCACGATGTCCTATTAATTGCAGCATCTCGGTTCATTCTTTTGTCAATTTTGCTGAATCATCCACTTGCTGTCTCAATGTTGTATAAAGCACCATATCCTTTGATTTCAGTCTTTTTTCCACGATGGCCTATCTTGATATCCCTTGGTCATTCAGAAATTAATCTGCTTTACCAGGGCTAGCATGCTCTGTTGAAGGCTGCTTTTGACAAACCTGGCTTTTGAAATCCAAGATGGCTACCATTGTGGCCATCTTGAAATGTTTATCCCAAATTGTACATCTTTGCAGCCGCTTTCAAATTCTGTTGAGTTGAACTATCACCTCAGCTTTGCACGCTGGCAGATACTGTAGTCTTCAGGCCAGACTTGGTGGGATTCATCTATTCATCGTTTCCATGACGTACTCCAACAATGTCCGCCATTGCTGACGCCGCCATAATGACGCAAAGCCGGGGGGCAAAATGCATTGCTGATGACGCAAACATAATGCAAGGCCGGGGGGCAAAACGCGTAACGTCACAGAAAGATGTTACATCGTGGAAACGATGAATACTTGCATAATTTGATGAAATGTTTTGACTGTCCTTTCCTTTGTTTTGATAATTTCTTGAAATAATCAGTTCAGAATTTTCATTGTTGTTGTTGCATTGCTTGTCTTGCTCTGTGTCGGTCACTTCTTGCTGATGTTTCGCTTTCTTCGGCGGTTGTCACTTCAGTCTGTCAGCCCAGCAAGATTGCTTTTCCACAACTTGACAACAACTTTTCAAGAAGGTCTTGAGAACGTTGAATCTCATTTCGTTTATTGCATCCTGTACGGGGAATTCTTTCTTTCTTCTTGTGTTTCTCAATTGATACTTCCCCTCCTTAAACTTAATGACATTTCTTCTTGTGCAAACAGGAAGCAGCAGTTACTATTCAAGCCGGTTACCATGGCTACAGGACACGCAAGGAACTCAAGAAACAAGAGGTTGGTTGCGTGTAAAAAGTGGAATTGTCCTGTACTTGGTCCCGAAGTTGGTGGTTGCTTGTAAAAAGGGAAATCGTGCTTGATAACTTGAATTATCTGGTCTGAGGGAGGATGTAAGTTCAGAACTTCTGAGATCACGAAAACAAAAGTGTCTCTGCTGGCTCCATGATGAACGCTTACGAAGTGTCCCATCAGATGGTGCGGTTGCATCAAAACCTCATACCCTAGACGTGATAGGCCCAGCACTGCTACAGATCCTTCATTATGAGCCAAGTTGATACCTGATGACCTCTGACCTCTCCCTGTTTCTCCAGGAGGCTGCTGTTACCATCCAGGCGGGATATCGGGGATATCAGACACGGCGAGACATGAGACACGAAGTGGTGTGTTCTTTTTATTCTCATTAGACATCGTCCGAATGCTGCACTGACAATTCGTTTAGTCTCTCAAACTGTGTTGTTCAATGGTTGATTCATATTGTCAGAGTAAATATCATCCACGGGAAGGTTTGATGTTGTTTTTAAGCAGATGGTAGATCACATTATTGATTTTGATGTCGTCTAAATTAGTGTCGTCAGACGATTGATTCACACGAGTTTCCACTTCAATGGTGAAATCGACTGTTGTTGCCAACAGTCGGTTGTTGTTGCCAACAGTCGGTTGTTGTTGCCAACAGTCGGTTGTTGTTGATTTCAAGTTGTTTGTGAAGTTCTTGTCAACTCGTTTATCAGGTTATTGGAAAGAGTGCAGTGGTGAAGTGATTGGTGTTGGACTCAAAAATGAGATGCCACAGGTTCAATTCCCAGTGGAGATGCCACTATGTATTCAACTGGTAGGATCTAGGAATGTGCTGAATCCAGAACCCTCTACAGATCTCAACCAAAACCAACCCTTCAACTGATCCTGACATCTTTTGCTGCTTTTTAACGCTAGGCACCTTCTACGGTAACCATGGCGACGGATGATGAAATGGATTCCGCGGCAACTAAAATCCAAGCAGGGTATAAAGGTTATCGAGTACGAAAGGGGTTGAAGGTGTGTCCACCCTCTCAGAATTCTGCTTTGTCAAAGAGTCATACTTGGCTTTTTATGGAACAATGCATTTATGTAACACTGCATGACAAGTACATGTATGGATGTACAGACGCTGAGGGGAATTTGTCCCTCGTGGGTGGACAGGGAGCTTAAGATTAAGAAAACTGAAATACTGAGACACCTGGTGAAGACACAGTTTAAGTGTCGAAAGCTTGTATCGGGTCCTCGGACCAATAAACAGTTGATCTTCAACAAGGTGTCACACTCATTTTCTAAGTAAAATTGAAATACAGTCAATTTGGTTGACATAATGGGGTGCTGTGCATTCACCTCCACAAAACATTCCGTTCAGCCACTTGACTACTGAAATTTGCATGACATCATATTTAACGCTTTTAAGCATTCTAAGTACCGGGTATGTGATGTCGTGGTTCTGCCATGACGTGACGGTTTGGAGTTCAGTTAACTGTAGTCTGTGACTGACTGAATTTTGGGTGATTGCAAATCATGCATAACCACACTTATTATTGTAAATAATCCATTGCTTTGCTTGCAGTGTAAATTATTGCTTCGAGGTTTCAGTGGCTAGTTTGGGAAATCGTCCCGCATTGTGTATATATTATGCCTTGTTATGACTTTGGACTGTTATTTTCCTACGCTATTATGTGTTTTTATCACAAAAGGTTTTAATAACAAATTTTTCATCCTTTTCAGAGAGTCTCGGTGTCCATAACTTTGTTTCTTTCTCTGTTTCTGCACTTGTGCGGTGGTCTACCAAAACCCATCGGATGTCGCTGAATGATCAACAAGGGCTGTCAGATTGCCAGTGCATTGATCTACTACTGTTTACCTGTTACGTAGTACATTTCAGCGATTGAAATGTGTGGGTTCACCAAGGCCATTAACACTTTCCTCAAATGCGACATCCAGCGGGTTTTCCTAGACCGCAACACACTAATATTTGACTTGTGCATTTGTTTACTGAGTAGGCCTACTTATCAATCACTTTGAAATAAAAGATACAATCGTCACCACACTCACATAGCCACACTGTCTCCACACAGTAATAGACGATTCACGAATTCGCTGATCTGTGCACTTCCACCGAAATCGCAACCAGAACCTCGGGCTGTCAGAGTGGCGCAATGGAAACATCGGCGCCTGTCACCTCTGAGGTCGCGGGTTCGATTCTCGGTCGGGTCCGTGTCTCATGTGATAGAGAGGGCGACTCTCTCTGACAGCGCAGGTTTTCTCCGGGCACTCCGGTTTCCTCCTGCATTACATTAAAATCGCCCAATATTGTCTATAGAACCAATAATGCCGAATTTGGCGCTCGGTTCTCAACTCAATATTTTTTTTACCTCGATCTGAAACCAGCTGACGTGACACAATCCATGATTCAGCGATGGTCGGCTCTGACGCAAGTCTTCGAAGTCACTGTCGTGAGGTTCTCTGCACCACGTCATTCAGGTTCAGACCGAGGTTATGGTTGAGATTTCGGTGGAAGTGTGCAGATCTTTGTTGTTTACGTCAATTTGAGAGTTGTCTATTCTGTTGGAGATACTAGCTAGGCCTGAGCACCAACATCAACAAAAGAAAATGATCAAAAACTTACCCCAGTGTGCTCACTGAGTATTCCCACATTCCGCACTGATCCACTGGCACTAGTGACGCCATCCGTCCTGCATAAATCCACAATCTTCTGTACTGCTTTCACAACACGCGTGTGTGTCTAACCATCCACTTTGTTTGTCTTACAACAGGAATCTCGTGCGTCGGAAGCTGCAAGTAAAGATGAGGAGGCAGTTGAAGCCCCTGCTGACTCTGAAACGGCCGGCCAGGAGGAAGAAATTGACATAGACCTCGAAGATCCTGAAACGGCCAAAGCCGCTGTCAAAATTCAGGCATCTTTCCGAGGTCATAAAACTCGCAAAGAAATGAGTGTGAAAAAAGTATGCACACAGGATTTCTTATTACACCATTCTTTAACTGCACCTGATTCTAACACTCTTATTCCTCAATTTGGTTTGGAAAGGGTCAACTCCTAAGGCCTTCATGGACTGCATGATAAAGTTCGCAATCAGTCTACAGTAATCTATTCAACAGTACAGCAACACTCAAGTCGAAATTTTCTGACATTAGGGAGGTTTCGCAAGCGCCCGGTTAGGCCCTACGACGACGATTATCTATTGTGTGGGTATACCCAAACAATAGATAAACGTCGTCATATGGCCTAACCGGGCGCTTGCGAAACCTCCCTATTACCTGCTCCTCCACGTGCGATTTTTCTTGTGCAAGCTGATTCTCTATACACATGTGTCACAGCACAAGTCATAAGGCAACCATCAACACTAAATTGCCAATGGAGATCCAATTCCTACAAGAAAATTCTCCCATGGAGGAGCACCTAACTAATTTGTGAACAGTTCGACGTTCAGCCAGAACAAGCTACGGCCGAATGGACTTAATACTGTAGTGATTGTCTGTTAGTATATGAAGGTTTTCAGCTTTGATCAACAGCCAGGCTGTATTATAGCATGTCTACAGAATGTCCTTTCTTAACCCCACACCACTTTCTCCCAATAATTTTCCTTTAACCATCCCGTTTCATTACTTTTTCTCAGAATTTAACTCCAAATAATGCATCTCACGGTACATGTAGATGGACGGTTGTAACTTTTCCTTTCCTTTCTAATTTTAGGTTCTGTCCATTTCATTTTGCAGCATTTTAATTTCAGGCTGTGGTTTTGGGCCTAGGTGTATATAAATGTAGTGTTTGTACATTGTTTTCATGAATGTGTGCATGTAAATTCCATCTGCCTGTTTTGTACCTTCGTATTGTTGTTGCACGTAAACGATTTTAACCAAAAAGATTTGCCCATGAAAGATTAGCTTGAGAAATCTGTTTCTCATATTTTGTTGTGGATGTCATCACCCGAAGAAGTTTTGTTTCCCTACAATTTGCATTGAAACTCCAAACTTTTGTAAGAGTTACCTTATAATGGACATTATAATGCATGTGCGATGGGGAGACTCTTATGCCGTTAGAGGCTGCCTCTTAGCGGTCCTAGAACGTCACAAAATTTGACATCAAAGACGTGAGCCATGGCGTCCACGTCATTATGGACGACGTCGTGGGTGCATTTCTTCTCTGTGACGTCAAATTTCGTGACGTCCTAGGACTGCTTACTGGTGGTGGCCTCTAGCGGCAGGAAAGTCTCCAGTTGTTTCCCAATGGAGTTTACTAATAATGATACAAAACTGGCTCCGAGTTTGAGACTTCATGAGTCCTACTAGTACTACGCAGCCTCACATCTTACTGAACTTGTTTCTGTTAGAAGCCGTAAAACATCTCAAAAGAAGGTAAACCAGTTACCATCTGTTTTGTATGATATGACATTTGACTAATTCCCAACGCCACCTATCTTCCAGTCAGAAACACAAGCCTCAGAAGAAGCCGCACAGGGAGAAGAGGAGGTGGCGCCACCTGCTGAGGAGGAAACAAAACAAGAGGAAGCAGCAGCAACGGAAGAAGGTCAAACAAAAGAAGAGGAGGAAGTCGATATAGATTTGAATGATCCCGATGTTGAAAATGCTGCTGTTAAAATCCAGGCCTCGTTCAAGGTACGTATCAGAGAAACAGGACC
Source organism: Notospermus geniculatus (assembly GCA_002633025.1). Lineage (NCBI taxonomy): Eukaryota > Metazoa > Nemertea > Pilidiophora > Heteronemertea > Lineidae > Notospermus > Notospermus geniculatus. The sequence continues at coordinate 5,354 of NMRB01001585.1, read as the reverse complement.
GAGGAGGTTCAAACATCAGCACCTGTCACCCCATTAGGTCCCAGGTTTGACCCTGGTCAGGCCCAGTCATCTTGGGCGACTCTCTTTCACAGAGTGCAGGTTTTCCCTGGAAACTCCACGGGTTAATCTAAAAGTGTTACATCTTGTCACACCTTTCCAATGAACGATTCCAACAATGAGGAACCTGCAGCACTACCGCTACTGGGAGGCGCTGTGAACGGTTGAACCTTTTGACGTCTCATTCATGTTGGACCATGTCCAAGAGAAACAAGAAGGTGGCTAAGATAGCCTGTTCATTATTTCAGGGCTACAAAACACGAAAGGAAATGGCCGTGAAGAAAGAGAGCGTAACGGAAGCGACGACAACAGAAGATGCTCCGGCCGAGGATGCACCAGCGGAGGAGGGTCCCGCTGACGAGGCTCCAGCCGGGGAGGAACCCAAAGAGGAAGGTGAGAAAGCTGCTGTGAACTATGAGGACCCCGAGGTGCAGGCCGCAGTTGTTAAAATCCAGGCTGGGGTGAGAGGGATGCAGGCGAGGAAGGAAGTTAAGGAGAAGTTAGAGGCGAAAAGGAGTGAAGGGGGTGAGGAGGGTCTGGGGGCGGAGAAGCCTGAGGCTGGAGATGATGATGGTGGGGTCCAGGATGGGGATGCTGGGGGTCCTGAAGGGGATGCCGGGGTCCCTGAAGGGGATGCAGAGGCCCCTGAAGGGGATGCAGAGGCCCCTGAAGGGGAGACCCAAGTGGGGGACGATGAAGTGAAGGAGGAAGGTGAAGCCCAGGAGGAGGAAACTCCTGCTGATGCCCCGGAAGGGGATGGTCAGACTCAGGAATCTGAGCCAGCTGCTGAGGCTGAGGAATCTGAGCCAGCTGCTGAGGCTGAGGGTGAACAGACCACTGAGGATGTGGCTCCTGAGGCCACGGAAACTGCTGAGAATGGGGAACAAGCCGAGGAACAGTGATAAAATTTTAGATTAAATATTATTCTATATTTTTTCATATATTTTATAACGAATTTTAGTCAACCTGGGTGTAGTATGACCATGGGGTACATCTCTTTTAACTGTGACCTGTCACCTTCCGTTGTAAGCCTGAGTGTCGGGAATATGGTTACAAAGTGACATTATCAACTTGGCCATCCCAGGTAAACACAGGGTCCTCTGGCCATTTAAAATTTTCCAAAATATGCTGATCCTATCCTTTCTCCTTCCTTCATGTCAACAGCGATGGTACTGTATTTTGAGATCATGATTAAGATTTAATTCCAATGAAGATCATCTCACAATGTTGTGGTACAACCTGAAATGAACTCACCAATCCCCCCACCCCGCCCCCGCCCCCGTTTCAATGTCTTATAACATCCTTTCCAGAGCAAACCACCAATTTTTGGGCAAAATTTCGAACTAAGTTTTTTGCCATAAATGCGGTACGTGACATAACTTGAAGTATGTCTTGCACGATTTCTTTTTCTAAGATTCTGGAAAAGGTTGCAATCAAAAGTTGATAGCATGGATATGAAAAGATGGCCGTGTTTGAGCAAAGCTGTATGTTTGGTCAGTTGTCACTGGTGTTTCTTTGATGTGAGGATGGCATTTTCAAGTTTACGCTTTGAGGGCTGCAAGGATGGTTTTTCACTTCTGCATCATGAGATGTGGTTCACAACGGGAGTTTGTTTGATTTTCATTTCCTTTGAATATCTTCACGAATCATATATGAGCGTTTGATGAATTGGGCATTTGACATTTACTGGAACTTCAATGCATGTAGTTCTTGGACCTTATTCACGAATCTCTCATAACTTACGGGAGTGCGTAGACTACTGTCCATTTATGGGCAACCAACTGTTCACTATCAGCCTGACAAAGGATTGTCTGCCCTTAAAGTTACGGGGGCTTCGTGAATAAGGCCCCGATAATTTGAACTGAGTGAATGGGGATTTACGTCTTTGGTTTTCAGAATGTTCACAATGGTGTTTAACTCAGAATTTTTGAATTTTGTTATCAGATGCAATATCACGTGCATGGTTTAAATGGATGGTTTCTGTTTTCTGTTGACATATTAACATTGGTAGAAGCTGCATTGAAAATCTCAGTTTGTTTCCATTTAATGTTAAATGTTATCCTCGGCCCAATACAACCTTGATCATAGTCTAACACAATCACTGGTGTTCTCGTACTTCTTCCTTTCAAGATGGACAGGTCTGATATTATCACAAAGTTCAGCACATTTCACTCCCAGATAACCCATTGTTAAGGTTCTTTATTTAACTCACTAACCATCATTTTATCCTCTTTTCTAGCTCACCAAAAATGATGCACAATCATCTGGGTAAACTGTATGAATCCATTCATATGTTACATGTTCCAATTCCATGTTGCAGTTGGTGGAGTGACGTTGGTCGCACGGCTAGGAACACAGAAAATACACCATGTTGCTTATTGATAGGGGTTCTTCAATGACGTCACAATGGTCACGTGACAGCAAAGAGTCGGCCAAGATGGCCATCAAATGGCCGGCAATGATGTCAAAACTGTCACGTCATGACATTTTGACGTCAGGATCTGTGTGTTGACGCTGTGTTCATGCCATGATGTCGCTTGACATTTTGACGGCCAATATGGCGGCATCGTGAAATGTGAGTGACGTCATGTGAAGGCAGTATCGGGATCAACATTGTACAGTTTTGTGTAATGTTGACTGACTGCAGAAAGAGTAGACCTGAGCCACATGTCAATAACCAACCTTTGGTGTCATTTTCCGTGGCCTAGTCAAACCATTTTTGACATTTCCAATTTATTTTCTTTCTGTTCTATTCGTTTCGGTGTTTTTTATTGGTTCGCTTTTATTGTACTGGAGATGCATCATAACTTCATAAATTGGTAAAAAATTTGCTGGTGGACAGTGACCTCACAGACAGAAATCGAAATCTGTCTGAGCGGTTAAGAATGTTCGAGAAAAATGCTGTCACACCAGATGTCATGAGGTTATGATGCGATTGCCAGTGGACGTTCTATAGCTTGTCGGATTGTGCATGTTTGGAGATTGGCCCCTTTGGATGCGTTATTCAAGTTTGCTGTAACGTTTCATGATTCTCTGTGTAGACTACGTTTCGAAGCAAACATGAATCGTGTTGGTTTCATTTCTTCTTATTTAATCATGACAGTAACCTCACCTTTTGATATGCATATTTGGAGAGGGGAGGGTTGTGATGTTAAAGCTGACTGGTTCCAAAGCCGCACATTGAAATGAGATACCGGTTCTTCTTTTTAGGAGGGTAAACCATCTAATTCATTCAGCACAATACTCTAAACTTGGTGTGTTTTGGCATGTCTTTCTATATGCCTCATTGTACATAATATCTTATGGCCGATACGCACGATCCAATTTTTCATCCATTTTTTCGAAATTCAGATTCTGGGCCTATTGGGGCTTCAATGTAGGCCTTTATTGAGCATATTCAGAAAATTGGATGAAAAATTGGATTGTGTGTATCGGCCATTAGCAGTACACTCCATCAGAAAGCATAATACTGACATCTAGAAATCAACGGATGATGCCAACAAAGTTCAAAGACCTTGCTGATGAAGACTTGTTCCCCCTACAGCAATTTATTTTGTAAATAAACCCTATTTGCTGTTCATTAAACCCATTCTACCCTTCCGTTTTGCTCTCTGCGTGATACAATTCTCTCATTCTCTCAATATTGTAATGTATTTGTCGTCAGTACCAGCTTCTGTCTTGTCCACTACCATTCCAACCTGTCAGGGCAGTTGGACATTCCTGTACCTAAAGGCTGAACATTCTGTACCGTACTCAAAGCCATGTTAGATTTGTAACGCTGGATGTGACTTAGACATGCACTGCAAACTTCATTCACTAGGTCTTCCATATCTTTCTTGTTCGGTGTTGCAAATGTGATGTCCTTATCAGGAATACACCAAAATCGCAGTTGTAAGATCACAGAGATCTGGCTTTGCCTGTGGGATCAAGCTCCTCCAACATTGTCAAAAGCGTCAATATCAGGACGTGACTGCGGTTCAATATCAACAGCCTGCTCTGTGGTCAGCAATGCCGACCATCACCAACAGGAGTTCAAGCTGGACCCAGCAGCAATGCCAGACCTGTGACATTACAACATACTCCTGATTTTGATGTATTTTCGCATTATTCGAAAATACAGAGTTTATAGGTTTGTCTTTTGGGGGTTCTTGGATACTGTTGGATTAAGATGTGAGATTTCTGATCAGACTCACCAGAGTTGGAGTATGGGTACCTAAAGGTACACAAAAAGACAGCATCCAATGGATGGCAGTTCTCAGGATTAGAATCAGACTGTCAGAGAATGCTGAGTGACTACGCCAGAAGTCTCGAGCAATATATCAACGCCAAGACCTGACTACATCTGCACATAATGCAGTAATTTGTGTTAGCCTGTAGTTTGAGTAGCATAATATTTAATTAGTTTTAAGCTTTGTAGATTTCGCATCTTCAGTCCTTCTAGTAACCATGGTAACCACACCAATAACCTCCCCCTCCTCCACATCCCTATGTTTACCATAGCAACATCAGTGCTCATAGCAACCACTTTGGTTGCTAAGACATGTGAAGCTGCCTTGATTAAAAGCCTGCGGGTGATGATGGAAAAAGCCTGATGAAATTGCTATGGAAACAGAAAAGATGTGGATTGTGGATTATGTGCTGTCATGGAAACACACGTTGTCATGGAAACATCTAACATGTTCCTTGCCTACATGTACCATACAGTGACATTTAGGTGCAGAATGCAGAATGACATGTCAATTTAGTCACCAACGAGTGTTTTATAGTAAATCAGCTTCTAGTCTAGATTAATTAAGTATGCAGTTGGTATTTCATGCATTCCTATAGAGGCTATGCACTGACGTCATCAAATGACATCATCAAATGGATATGCCGCCACGCTGGATGGAAAATGGACGGACCAGACCGTCACATGCGCTGCGTCAGAATGTCAGAACGTTCCATCCAACATGGCGTCACATCGCAGCACGCAGGCTGATGACGTCATGTGCATAGCCTCTATTCATTTAGTTTGTACATGTATTAGTATTAACAACCATCTGCATAGAAAGTCACACACAATGATGGACAATTGTTGGATATTTCTGGATACAGGGTGCCCCAGAATCAACATCGTCAGCTTCTGTGAGATTGTATTTCTGTATTTACCAAATCATGAGGGAAAAGTTTGATCCAAGAGTATATGACCAGCCTGAAATTATGGTGGCGTGTCACAAATAGGGCACCCTAATATGGGGGATTGTCTCCCTTGAGATTTTTTTTCGGATTTTAATTTTGATTTTCTCCACAATGAGTGG
>NMRB01001584.1:141756-152441 GCA_002633025.1 Notospermus geniculatus | reverse complement strand
AAGTGACGTCATGACGCGGATCGATGGTAGCGCCGCCTTGCGTCATGCAGGGTTCCTCATTGGTATAAATTGGACTCCAAGGAATCGTGGGTCTTCGTCAAAAATACACCATCCTGGTTTCATTCTCGAGTCCTACCCTACTGACGTCACTCAGCTCCCACCCCAATGCACTTCATATCGGATTCCCACGGACCATGTTCTAATGGATTATCAAGAATTTGAGTTGCTGCGTATCTGTGGTGTTATGCTATTTATAATATCCTCATGACTCTTCCATGTACTAATATAAGATGCCATATTGATTTCATTTCACGCAAATGCGATGTAACACGTCATCAGTCAACCATAAGAAATTGTTTGCCAATCAATAGAGATGCCTCATTCCAGGATGATGATAACGCACTGTTTTTTGTAACAGAACACGTACCACAACAAAACCAGTAGGGCCGAGGTATGAATGTCTTGTGATGCGGCGAAAGTATCTTGACCCCCTTCGCATTGATTACTCGACATTGCAATTAAATAGAGATATTTATTACCAATGATGAGTGCTGGATGTAAGACACGGATTACATCCATTAAGTGTCATTCCCCGAGATCGGCATAGGACACCAGCTAGGCAAGGTGGCGAGGAAAGGGTTAATTAGCCTCGACACCACTTCATTACTTAGCTGCCCTGCTCGTCATGTAAGGATGACTGGAATCCATAGCTACTGATGACAAGTTCACCCAGCATGGATGCGGGATCGATGTCTTAAAATTGACAGTAATGCCTGAGTAGACCTCGGAAGGGTGAATCCAGTTCGGCTTAAAGGAGCATGGTATTGGATCTCAAATGCGTTATTTGACTGCCGACGTACAGGGAGTCACCTAGCGGCAGTAAGACCAACTACAAAAAATGCCCATTACAAAATCTACGCTTCTAGTACAACTCGCCCCCTCCGCGCACAACTTGCCCCTAGGGGGCATACAGCGATGCAGCTGGCATGGCTGAAGGTGTTTTGACGAAAACGTAAGCATTGACGCGGCGTGTGGTAGCGCTAGCACTCAGTGCAGACGACGTATGTGAAGTAAACCTCAGCAACAGTCCCATGACGGCATATTGGACATGATCACGCGTTATCGAATGGGGAATTCTATATGGCATTACAAATATTGGGCTTCCGATTGGAAATGGCTTAATTTGCCGATCTGTGTTGACGGTCTTTCGGTCTGAGGCGAGACCACTTCTGTACTTCATTCTAGAATGGGAATGCCAATAAAGTGGGCGAAACGACATCTGCTCCAACCTAGGTTCCCCGGATCCTGATGCGGGGGTCTTCTCTCCATGAAAAATGGTCTTTAGTTCAGTTTATGTGCCGCATGTATATATGTGAACCTTTCTTACGCAGACGTTTCGTCGAGGAGGCCTCATACATGTACGTCATCCGACCTCATACATGGACGTTTCATAAGTGTTAACAAAAATAGATGTAACTTATTAAACTAAGCGATATTTGCCAGTCAGTCATGAAACAATTTCTTTTGTGCGTTTAGAAAACTTTGCATATGCCCTCTTTAGGATTAGTAGCAGGCTGTTTTCCACCAGGATTACCATATGTACTGGTCTTTCAACTCATTCTTGTAACCTCTGCACGTTGGACGAGTGCGTGTAGGGTAAGTGGCGGCCTGAAGTCTTGCCAGTGTAACGTTTTCCAGTGCAGCCATTTTCCGTGGGATTCCCATTGTTCGGAACACACCGGGAAACAAACTCACTGTTTCTCTGTGCCACGTTACAATAGATTGACGAAATAAGGCGCGACTTGACAATGAGCGACACACAGAGAAACAGTGAGTCTGTTTCCCAGTGTGTCCCAAACAATGAGAGTCACACAGAAAAATGGCCACACTGAAAAACATTTCACCTGCCATGCAAATATCCCTGATTACTAGCTACCTTAGAAAGAGAGCCATGGGATGTCGTACGATCATCCGATCTATTCTGATCAAAAGTCCGCGTTCATCCGACCCGTTTGGTATAAAATCAGGCAAGTCCACTCATCTTGCTCGATATGGTTGCGAAGGTAGAACTTGCTTTCTATCCATTATTAATTTCATTTCTTGGCGATCAATATTTCGCATTTTTAACTGTGGCAATCAATCGTGGATGAAGTTGTTTTTAAAATATTTTGTTTATTATCGAATGCTTGTCGTTCCTGGCCAGTGTTTTTCGCATCGCGCGCTAAACTATCCATTAAACAGCCAATCGGTACCAGCTATTTTATGTATGAAATTGAGATTTTAAGAGGTCGTCCCACTAACGGTGACACTGACGTTATCGATCGTTAATACAAGTGCAAATATACGTCATCAAGATGTTACATGTAGCATTAGTGTCATGGTTAACAGAGCGATTTCTTAGGACAGAAGATCAATTTTGCTTGAATTTACAGGGACCGTTTGGGGAATGAGACGCTTTGATTTGGGTCCTCTGGGGATCACAAAACGCAATTTTGCGGGAAAAGCAACTATTTAAACTCTGGATGCCGTAACTTTATTTAGAGTACTTAGAGTAGCCAGCAAACTAGAGGCCGTCAAGAGGAAAAGGAAATCTGAAAAAAGTACGGGCGTGTTTTAAAGTGCATAGGTGTACATGTCCCTCGATTGGAGGACCCTAGGACTACCTCTTAATACAGTGAGTCGATACCGACAACGTGAAAACCTAATGATTACTTGGCACTGTCTTGAATGTAACAGAACAAAAACCCATCGTATTAGTCAATATTATTGATGTTTTTACCTTATTCAACCTGATCATCCGGGTCATTCGACATCCAATAAAATCTTTGAAGTCGTCTGCTTCTTGTATTTTGAGCCGGGTGAAGATAATTATTTGCGCGACACCTCAGCCGCTTCGCAGTGGACATGTGACCTCGGTCTCGCTATACAGTGCGATAGGTTTCGCACCGATTCGTTCGCGGCGTCATTCTTTTTGCGCACGGTTTGGTGCTGGAATGATCTTCCTTACGATATAAGAACGACACAGTCTTTGGGGTGTATTCTAGAAGCTCCCTTAACTCACCGATCTTCTCGCTTGCTGCCACAGCAGACTGGGTGATATCGGCTTTGGTGTTGTTTGACTTTGGGCGAGCATCACTGGCGAGAGGATTCACCGCATCGCTGTCCAGCGCACGGATGGTGTCAATACCTGATTTTGCTCGCTGGCGATCAGGGCCGACCGCACAGAAAGTCCGATAGTGCTTTTGGCGCCTATCGGCAGTTAGTTATAACGTATTTTCCCATCAACTAAACCACCGATAGTCACCGAAAGCACTATCGGACTTTCTGTGCGGTTGCGATATTGCCTGGTCTGCTGCTGGCTTTAAATAATATCCAAATTGTCTATGATACATCTTGTCCCTAGCGGTCAAGGATCGGGTATCAATCTACTGTGCGTCAATTCATTTTGATTTCTAGCTGTTTGGTCACAAAAAGTTTTGTTTTCTTTAAGGGCCTTTGCAGGAAACGACGATCCCTAGCGATTGAGGGCAAGGCTGCCCGCTTTTTCTATTTTAAATCATCACATGCGTACATTTCATCTTTCAGTCTGTAATTTGGTCAGCCTAAATGATGACGGCCGCCGATGAAAGTCGAAGTTTCTTTGTTTGAGGTCATCATGAATCATGCCACACGAATATCAAGATTGCCCAGCAAGGATCAATATTCGAACCGTACCGAGGAAACTGAATCTGAAATGACCAAACAAACAATACTACGACGTGGGGACGAGGATAGCCAGGAGAATCCATTGTTCACAGGTCTGCAGAAGACAAAACCAGACGTAGAGATTGGACCATACTGTGATGACGTCACGACACGGTGTGAGGTGATCACGCCACCAATACGTGTGGAAGACACTTCTCTGATATCAGAACCATTGCCAAGGCGGGGGTCCTTAACGGGATTTTTACACCGGCAAATGGCAGGATTGCACCAAAAGCTTTTCTCGGGTCACGAACCACCGAGACGGTTAAATCCGAAATCAAAGTACTTATTGGGATCATGTCCAAATCTTGACGCAAAAAATCAGCCGAAAACAAAACAAAAGGTGCGAAGTTCTCGATCTACTGATGGGCGGGTCATCACCAAAACTGCACCGTCACCAGAAGGATCACGCGAGAGCTTAGGATCTCGCGAGAAGCTTATTGGAACCACTCTGACAGTGCCCGACGTCTTTGTGACGTCGAAAACTCATTCGAAGAATGTTTCAAGAGCAGATATCTGCGTGCAGAGTTCGAGTTCTCCAGATCTAGGCGGCAGAGATCCGAGGAAAGCAGAGCAAAAGCGTCAGCAGTTTAAGAAAACACAAAGTTTATCATTTAGCATATTCGAATGCTTGGAATCAGAAAGCAAACGATTTTATAAGGACGTAAACATATCGCAGATTTTGGATTTTCTCTTCATTGGAAGTGTGGAATCCGTCTACAATGAACATACACTTTGCAGGCTGAATGTGGACCGTGTCGTTGACCTCAGCAACAAGCGTCCAGACCAGGTTCCGTCCAAGAAAAAGTCCATCTGTCCTTGCACTTGCCCTTCCAAAACAATGCACTCGCGGGCAAAATTGTGTATAAATGTGGAAGATTTAGAAGAAGAGGGGATAGACGTCTATTTTCGCGAGATCAATATTTTCTTAGAAGGGGCGCGTAAGGGGAACAAGAGGGTCCTGGTGGCCAGTTATTTAGGGAAGTCCCGCGCAGCCGTTGTTGTTATTCAATATCTGATGGCGTATCACGGGATGGATTTACGTCGCGCTTACAACTGGGTTAAGACGAGAAGGGCGTGCATCGATATCAACCGTGGTTTTCAAATTATTCTTGAAAAACTGGAGGAGCATCGTTTCCCGGGCAAGATAAAATCAATGCAGTTTAAAGACCTTGCAGGCAATGAATTAGCCAGAAAAACCGCATGGACTGAGGTTTGATAAAATTGGCTAAAGAAATTAGGGACGTAGGCCTACTCTAAGGATGTCTACATTGTCCACATAACTGCAATTATGCTCTTCAATCTGTCCGCGTCCACTTAAAGTGGCACGGTATGTCCTTGGGGTTGGAGAGTGGCGCGCACGGCGATGGTGGCGCCGGCTGCCGAGAAAAAGTGGAAATTCTTTTTCTCTCCAAACAAATACCGTCTGTTTCTGACGCCGGCCGAATGGGTCTGGATGCCAACGGTAAACCATAGGGTTACCTTCGATTTCTCCGAGAAAAATTTATGGTTACGCATCCATCCATCCGTTGTAGAGATTGGCGTTCTTTTTGCGATGCCTGTGTCCGTCTGGTTGGGCTTACATGACGTCAGTCCAGTCATTTTCCGTCCAAGTTCCATTCAATTTATTTACCACAGAGCCGTCCCCAGCATGCATTTTTACAGGACTTTGTACATGGACGTGTACAACATTATCAATACATCTGTCCATGGCCATCGGTTCACCACAGCAAGCGTGCTTATCGCAGTAATTGAAGGATAGGGCAGAGATGCGGCGGATTCCATTTCTAACAGGCCACGCAGAGCGTTACAGAAAGCTGTCAGCAAGGGTTCAGTGTTTGTTACGGGCGCCTTTCTTTAAAAATGTTCGAAGCAAGCGAATGTCGTTAAGTCCATGCAGACTTCAAAACGTGTATTAGTAATTTGTTGAATTTGTTCAAAATACAAAGACACCGTTCGACAATCAATCACTTCCGCGTTATTTATCGACTCATGTGGAGAATTTTTATACCCGACAAGGAGTATGTAATCCAGTTGCATGCACGAGGTCGGCAGATGACGGTTTTCCCATCCTGCATGTCCTGAGGATATCAGGACCGAATAAGCTGGGCACACTCAGACAAATATTAACGCTCAGACGTATTTGGCACAGCCATATTTGGGTCGTGACCAAATTGGCTGAGATCCGGCGTCAGAATATTGCTGCGCCACTGTGCGTCTGTACCAAATGTCAAACCGATTGGATTTAGGAATATGGCAGAGCCACGCGGCGCAGCCACGAATATGGCTGTGCTTGCCATCAGGCGCAAAACTGCGAAAGTTCGTAGCTCTGCCATTTCAAGTAAGCTGTGCAAATACGCCTGAGCCTTATTCGTCTGCGTTCATCTGGTTAATGTGTAGTATGAAAAATAACGTTGTCGTAAAATTTACGTTTATCATTTATTTCTAAAGCTCCCTATTTTAACGGTGTTTTGAACAAGCCAATTCTTCAATTTGTTCTTTCTTTGCAAATTACCAATCCAGGCTTGTCTTGAAGGTCACAGTCGCTTGGATGTTGTCAATTTCACAAGGACCAGTTGCCTTTCAACATCAACAGACAACAATAAATGTACACAAGATGATTCGGAAGTGATTAGCACCGAAGCGTCCCGGACGAACCTGCAGTGGTCGGCGTGATTACACAGCAGACTAAGAATCTCTAAGCAACTTGCCGTTTCCATGGTATTGTAGATTACTCGTTAATTGACAAGAATTGCGTACATCGGGAAACGATGCTTTACATGCATAAAGTGCGTTTATGTGATGCGGACCTCAGCGCGACCTTGCGACGGCACAAAACCGGCGACTGACCATTCCGGATCACTTAAAGGGCACCGCAGACTGGCGATTTTTCGAGCGATTTTCTACGCGACCGCCCTTGCGACCACAGAGGCGACTGAACATATTTTTAGTTTTTTTGGTTTTTGTTGACTCGTTTGCGACAAATGCTTCTTTGGAAGATCAGTGATGTCGTGGATAACATCACTGGTCGACCTCAAAGGTAATTATTGCAGGCGACGTACTAGTCGCATCGGTAGTCGCCCCTATTTTAGTCGCCAGTGTGCGGAGCCCTTTAGCATGGCGCACACGAGCGACTAAAATGGGGGCGACTACCGATGCGACTACTAGGTCGCATGCGATAATTACCTTTGAGGTCGATCAGTGATGTCATCCGCGACATCACTGATCTCCCAGTGAAGCATTTGTCGCAAACGAGTAAAAAAAACTAAAAAAACTAAAAATATGTTCAGTCGCTCCTGTAGTCGCAAGGCTAGTCGCCTAGAAAAATCGCTCGTGTGCGCCATGCTTTTGCGACTGAGCCACGACCGCGCCTATACCGGGCGCGCCGAACAAAATCAGTCGCCGATAGGTCGACCTGACATCAGCATTATAGTTACAGGGTCGTTTTATAACGCACCGCCAGAATTCCCATGTCTGGACCTATTTTAAAGCCCCTCTGTGTTGAATTTTACGGGGTTCACGTGTGGGTCTCGTGTGTTCACGTGTGTTCTCGTGAAGGTCCCCAAAATGATTAGGCCTTTTGTTTTCAGCACACATTGAAAAAAACTACAGGCAGCGCTCATGACAGCCTAGTAAACGTTACTAGTAAACTTTCTGAATTCAATACAATGCGGCTTTAAATCTAAAGCCGACATCATTGATTTACACGGCCTTTCATAGATGGCGCTGTTGTCGCACGACACTATTTTCCCCCAAAAGCTAGCAGTATGTAACCAAGATGTCACATTTCATTAGAGGGGTGTTCCATGCAGTTCTTTCTTCTACATTTGGACCCCCTGAAGATAGTAAATGAACCTCCGCACTGATCGAAGCCAAACGATAAGTGGCATTCAAAATTACTAATAACAATGCGCCCCGCCAACGCAGCGGACGAGGTGGCCGAGTGGTTAAGGCGATGGACTGCTAATCCATTAGGTTCTACCTGCGTGGGTTCGAATCCCATCCTCGTCGATATTTTCTTCTGGCAATTTTTTTTCTCCTTTTCTCTTTTTTCATAGTGTTTCTTGTTTTTGATGGTATTTTTGCTGAGGAAAGTAACAATGGCATTTTTATTTTCCTTTTTTAGGGTTTTCCTAGTTTTCCCTCACACTTTCTCAAATGTAGCCCTAAGGCCAAAACAAGTTAGGTGTTGATTTTTGAAATCCTGAGAAAATGCCTCGATGCCTTGAAGAATCATGACTGTTTATGGGTCTGAGGACTCAGGTATGGACCAATAAACAGTTGATTTAACAAGGTGTCGCACTGGGCACTCATTTTCTGAGGATTTGAAGAAACAACATCATGGTCTCACGTGTAAATTCTAATAGGGCCAATTGGCGCAATGCTTTCTTTGTCAGATGACGAGGTGGCCGAGTGGTTAAGGCGATGGACTGCTAATCCATTAGGTTCTACCTGCGTGGGTTCGAATCCCATCCTCGTCGATATGTTTTTCCACACGGTGATGTTACATTTCCTATCGATGGGAATGACCTCATTTTACGTCCGAAAAATATCCTTTGCGTTTCTCACGTTATTTCATAGAAAATGTTCTATCACTCCGCTTTTGGGTTTTTTTTTTTTTTTTATTCAAGCACTTGGTATCACCATGCAGGCCTNCTCCCCTTCCCCCCCCCCCCCCATTATACTACCTTTTCTAGCTGTCTATTTGTTACTACGTTCACAATGCAAAGAAGGAAACACTGAAAATGGAGAACATTGGCAGATGTTACACCGGTATGCGACAGTGTAATGCCCCTAGGCCCTATGGCGTATTCTTAGCAACTCTGACTTCGGGTACAAATTTTCCACTAAAAAGGATCTATATTTGGGCCACTGGAACATTTCGAAAGTTGAGGGGCGGGGAATTTCGCCTCCCGCCTGGCCGCCCCACGCCCACGGCCCGTGGCCAACGCAACGAAACTACGGACACAATTACAATGTCAATGGTTCAAGGTTGATTCTCTTGATAACCGCATGAAAGAATCCGAAATAATTAACCGACCGCGCGGCTCACATAAAAGGGTACTTATACCAGTGCTGCGTCCCACCCATTTCCTATTCCTCTTATCCCACCTGGTATATAGCGCCATTCACATTGTACGCACGCGCGTTTAGTTACACAGTGATTCACAACCAGAGCAGACGATAGACGCTCCGTGTTTTCCTGCTGTTCGATTATCAGATTCTCATCTAATGCACGGCCTTCGCCGCCGGACACTGGATATACATCATGGTGCTATTCAGAATTTCGTCCAAGGAATAACATCTTACACGCAAAAATGTGAAAATCTAGGTCTTAGATTGCTTCCAGAGTAGCTCCATGGTTGTGGTGGACGCTATGCCTTGGTCGTGGAATTATGTACCCTTCGGATTGGTATTCGCCTGTTTGGCTTATGTTAGTAATTCAAAGGACAACGCTGATAAAAGTTATGGTAAGTTTTTATCAGTTTTACTGCAGGTTGCGATAACACAGAGCTGGTAGGCCTACTGACATAGGCAGAATGCCATACCATGGGTAACATGATGGAGTTGGACCAGTATTACGACATCACTTTCCATGCATGCTTCTTCTACGCCTCCGTGGACAAACATACTTGGTGGCCCTGGGTCCCGGGCCCTGCATGGGTTGGTGTGACATAAGTTTCCTCTTGGTGCCAGTAGGGACCTGACGCGAAGAGTTCAGCAAGCCAAAGTACCAAATCCCCCAAAACACGGGGATTGGTGACCACTACTAACAATAACATCTTTTTCTTGGGGGTATGTTGTCATTATATAAGAAGTGTCTCTTACAGTAGTGATTTCATAATGTACCGGTAGGCTACATTAGTAAGTGTTTTGCATTCCCATTTACAAAAAATTTGACAAACACATGCCATTTCCTCACTACACTGGGTTTTCACTGAAAGTTTTTCAATTAGCCAAGCCACAGTACACACTTGACCCAATGGAGTGCACTTCAGATTTCTGATTTAGACAACTTGCCTTTCACACAGAAGGTTACCCAATAACGGCAGCTGGGAGATTTTCCTTTGAGGAATTTGAAATTCGAGAGCATGAAAGGCTCGATGTCATAATTCCTCCAGGTCACTGAGTTCGTCCTTGAGGTTGTGCTAGTTGTAACTGTAATAGTAATTGTATAATTCAGATAACCCCTGAAAAGTGTCTTTACCCCCGAAAGCAAAGAAAGAACTCTTGCAATTTGGAAATCTGGGCCCATGTTCCCGAAGCCTTCGTTAGGTTAACGATGTCGTTAAAACTGGTAAAATGCATAGCGTAACGACATCGTTAACCTAACGATTGCTTCGGGAACATGAGCCCTGGTTCACTAATACATTAAGGACCCTTGAAAAATGATGTGGGATCCCCCCCCCCCAATTTTTGAGGGGTTCAATGGGAGCCCTGGTAATTGTAATAGTAAATTGTAATTGTAAGTTAGTACCAGTAGGCAATGGGCAATGGGCCTCCCCAGAAGCTTTAAAAAGTTTCGGGAAGGTCCTTTGCCGACATCTTGATTAAAATAACTGTGAAAGCTTTTTAAAGGCAATGGAATGGGCAATGGGCCTCCCCAGACAGAAGCTTAAAAACTTTCTGGGAAGGCTCTTTGTCAGCATCTTGTTAAAAAAATCATCAATGCCCCCCTCTCCCCCAGATAAGTTCATCAAAGTGTAAGAACACACTACATCAATAACCTAATCCTTTTTGCATCATGATGGATGAAGCTGGAAGCAGTATTTCTTCTAATGTTACATGGAAATTCTTTCAAGGTGATCATTTTTTGATGGGCCACTGTAAAACAAGTTGCATGAGTACGTATACTGAATGTCAGAGGCAGGTTTTTGACTTGCTTTGCTAACACCTGAGGAATCTTCATCGCATTCAAGCTCTATGGCACACTACACTGA
>NMRB01001584.1:69573-130150 GCA_002633025.1 Notospermus geniculatus | reverse complement strand
GCGACATTGTTCACTGGAAGCAACCTCCGACACGTTTGGACAGGATCCTTGTGCAGGCACAAACAAATATCTTGAAGTAGCTTATAAATGTAGACCAAGTAAGTTGCTATAAGAACAAAAACGCTGCAGAGATCGTCGCCAAATTATTTGATCATCTTAGAAATATAATCAGAATTATCGAAGTGACAATCTGGTAGTGTTCAACCTGCTTCCCAAATCACAGAGATGCAAAAAATAAGTTCAGTACCAGTATTTGAAATTTGTTCTTCCAGCGGAATTTAAAAGAGAGCTTGCTTGTGAAGGTCAAGAAATGATGCTGTTCTGTCCTAAAAAGAAAACACGCATCGCTTTATATTCTGCCATGTTTGGACGGACTAATGAGGGGACAGAGGAATGTCCGTCGTCACCTGGCGATGATGACCAAGGTTGGTATGTGGATCTTTCCTGGCGTATTCTGATTGCTGAAACTAGAATTCATTGCAAAATGTTCAACATAAGACTGCCGATCAACATGTCAATTTCAACTTTTTCTTTGTAGACTGCCAATCAACAGACACGCTAGAGGAGATGATGAACCGCTGTCATGGGAAACGTCAGTGTATGGTCGACGCCAATGAATATACATTTGGAAATCCTTGTCCACCCAAGACAAAAAAATACCTACATGTGATATTTACTTGTGGTGAGTAATTTTGTGGCTGTGACTAGCTCGACAATATCATTGTCACTGTCTGAGTTTTCACTACAATGTACGTACATTATGATTTACACGGATTTGATAATGGTAGACAAATAACCGTCCATCATTCACCCCATTGAATTTGCCTATTAGTAATACCATGGTAATACTCAGCGTTATTTACCGGTAGATGGGGTCTTCAGTGTTTGTCTATTGTATGATAAAATGTTGAATGCTTGTTTTTTTACATTTTCAGTTCATAAAAAAATACTAAAAGAACTTAAAAGGGAACCTAAAATTCGTGGCCATGTAGCACCAGATGTTGAACATGATCGACGACCCCCTCCACAAAAGACTGTTGAAATCGACCTTCCGGATGTAATTGAACCGGAGACAAAAATGCCTATTGAGACAAATTGGGAAGTGGACGAGACGGGCAGCAGTCACTTGGATGTGCCAAATGAACATGGTCAGCCAAAATATGCAGATACTTCTGCTATTGATGCTTCTACCACCACTATGTCCATTGATACTAGTCTGCTCATGCCTTCAGGTACTCAAAGGATATCTCCGTGTTCTTAAGATGAGAAGAATTTGACCTTGAAAAATTGACACGAAAAGCTGAAATTGATGGCCTTTTCATTTGGCAAAAATTGAATTCTCAATAATGAAATTTCTCATCATTTCATTCACCACCCATAGTACCGTACTGCAAACAGGCCTATATCAAAAGGACAGTTTTAAATCCACCTGAGTGATAGACCTAGAGATTGATGAATTCTGTCTAGTTTGATAAAATGACTTTGGTCTACAACTTTTCATCCCTTCAGCAATATTAAGTCGTCAAAAGTTTCCAACAGACCCTGTGTTGTGTCAATTTTTCACGGTTGTAGGTGTATTAATTAGTATGTGCATTTTGGATTGTTTGAAGAACATGTAGATTTCCTTTGGTCTTAGATGTGCATGATCTCCACTGTTACCAAATTGACACATCCCCAACTATCCAGTTACAATACAGTACGTTGCACAATTGACCTCCCTTCCGCGCCGTGCACCATCCGTATACCGCATGCTGCGTAGCGTCCTCGTATCTTCTGCGGACGTTGCGTGCGGGCGTCATGGACGGCACGTAATGAAGATGTAACGCCATTCGCCCGTGGCGTGTGGATGTCACGCAGAAGAGACGCGTGACGCTCCCATACCATACGCAACGTACCCTCAACGTCACGTCCGCGGAAGGTACGTGGATAAAGGTAGGTCAATTGTGTAACGTACTGTAAGTGTAATAGTGTACATGTACCTGTATTGACTAATATAACAAATGTAGATTCATTTGAAACATTTGATTGTGTGAGCCGGCATCGTGAATTCCCTTCCTTTGTATAGTATTGTATTGATCCCCTGTTATCTGTGTTTGCTGTGTATTCGTCCCGAGATAGCTGATTGATGTATTTTCTACTCCACTCATCTGTCCTTGTTGCAGTTACTCTATATATAACCACTTCAGTGCGGCATCCCAGGATACCTCAGACAGTAGAGTCATGATACAGAATGCCAAAAGTTTAATGTTACAGAGTGTCATCATGATACCGTCTTAATGCAAAATAGCATTGACCACTTCAGTGCTGGCCGTTAATTTTTTGATGTTATGATGCTGAATTTACATTGAGTGACGTCACAGGAAAATTAATTAAAACTTACGTCATGACAAAAAATGACATCGCAGTAAACTGGGATGATGGCTCGCTACATCACAACGTCAAAATATGGCTGGCACTGACGTATTAATTTCATGTGTCCTTTGGTTGAAGTGTGTGCATCCTCCCAGTTATCTGATAATAAGCAAGAAGTCAATCTCCAGAATTCCCAGTTATCTGTATGTTCTTTGTAACCTGTTCCTTGTTACCTTCTATTTTGCTACTTCCCTGTGATAGTACGTGATCCTGGGACAATTCCTCATGGGTGTATTTCTTATATTCTTTCTTCTGTTTTAGGGACAACGAACCCAACTGATGAAGAACTCTGCAATACAACATTATCATCAACAAATCAATTCATGATTGGGTTTGTGTCTGACTGGATCAGTACTTATAATTTCATTTTCAGTGAGTATAAAAGCAACCTCGCCCCATGTAGAGTCACCCCCCCCCCACCCCCCGTCATTCCTAGGGTATCCACGTATGCATTGAATTGTAATCACACATTCTCCAACACTGGGGCAAAAGGTAGACAACAGTATTGGAGAATGATGCAATGACCACCGGTGGCGCTGGCTGTCGACAAAAAGTGCCAATGTCATGGCCCTTCAATAGTGCCCAGAATTGTTTGACGATTCATTGATAAATCTTTTTTATCCGTTTCAGAACACAGGGAAAAAGCTATCTTATACTTCGTTCTTGGAACGTGTGGAGGACTCGTGTGTCTTTTGCTAGTCATCATACTAAAAATTATCACTCACAAACAAAACAGAAAAAAGAAGTCAGTGGATATAACGACGGAAGGTGGTGTGACAACACGAAGGCTGAGCCAACCACCCGGCGCACATCACAGCCTTGTATTAGAGGATGCGGACGTACCTCTATCGTTCAATGCAGACACTATAGAAAGTAACCAGAGTGAAGGACAAGGGATCGAAGTAATACGATATAATAGTCGTGTGCCGCTCCGTACGAGTAATGAATCTGGCAATCGAACATTGAATCATTATTACACATGATCGGGATGATTTTATTGTTATGACACCAAGTGTACATCTGTAATTTTCTTAAGATTTCCCCCCGTTTCAATGGTTCATCATTCATATGGCTTATTTCCCAATCTTGCTTTCCCATTATGTGTCTCGATCAATTCAGACTCGGAATTGGAAAGGTTTCTTTCAGGGACATTTTTACAAAAGAAGTGCTAGAACTCCCTTGCAATCACGCAAAACATGCAATCATCATATTTCATCAGTTTGCTTCAGTTTCTTTATCATACTTCTATGAGAATATCGAAAACTATTGCAATGTGCTAATGACATGGAACCAGCATCCTAAGACTCAGGTCATTTCACTCGACTATCGCCTCAGAAGAGGTGTGACGTAGGCGATGCGTCGGAATGACCCTGTTTGGTGAGGATGTGGAACCAATGGAGATGGAGATGGAGTAAACAGACTTTAGGGGAAACTTGTTCTTTCAACTTAGGCATGATGCAATCCTCAGTAGGCCTACAAGATAACGGATGATGACACTCTTGTTTGCCGTCTAAAATCTGAGAAAAACAATGCATTTCATAGAGTAGGCCTACTCTGTACAATTGACCTACCTTCCGCGCCATGTATTGGGTACCATCCGCATGCCACACTTGCAGCATGCTCGTACTGCCCTTGTATCTCCCGCGGGCCGCCATGGAAGGCACGCAGTGAAGACGTAACGTCATCCGCCTATGGTGCGTGGACGTCACATGGAAGAGAAGTGTGACATACCCGTACTGTGTGCAAGGAATTGAAGCATACCTTCCGCTTGACGTATGTGGAAGGTACACGGATGAAGGTAGGTCAGTTGTGCTCTGTGCCGTACTGTTTGTGCTGGTGGATTCGTCATGGGGTGGGGAGGGGGTGAGGGGGTCTTTTGAGTTCTGGGGTAAGGGAAGGCTCCATCTGTTGCAGTCCCAGTCTGACTGACTCAGTGTTGCCACTGAAACTAACTTGCGAACCCATGGTAGATGTAGAAAACTAAGATTATTGAATTGAGGTGTCAGCCAAGTGATGGCAATATCAGCCTTATTCTTTTTTGAAGTCCCTATTTATTACTGAATTCTTGCAAATCAAAAAGGTGCTCTTTTAATACTCTTTTAAAGGTGAGAGTACCTATCAAAAGGTACAAAAGGATTTTCTCGGCATTAGCACCCACTGAATCATGTTTTAGGTGCATGACTTTTAAAGTGTTTGCTTAATGCGGCATTTTGCCCCACAGGTCATACCTCTTAATGGGTACTCCTACCGTGTATTTAATTGATCAATGTAAATACTTGTAGATTCAACACAGTAGATTTAGAAAGATAAGAAGGCGAGGCATTTTCAAAGGCAGAGCTTGCAAGTGTTAAATATTTTAGGAGTTTATACTGAGCCTGTGAGGGCATTGGTTGTGTAACGACTCATGGCAGGGTGGTGTACTGAGAATAAGGGCAAAACTCGATGAGGTACTTCCACCAAGGTGTTTTTGCGTCATGACCTCTAAACCCAAAAAGAGGCTAATGCTTTTTCCAATGGAACTATTGATAACCAAGGTATTTTAAAATAAGTGCATGGCCTTGTACGATCTTGTGGCTATCATGGTGCTCCATCTGTCATGACGAAGTCGACGGGAAAACCTAAAGCACTTAGGAGAACCTAAATGACCATTTGTCCTCAGGACATGCTGTTTTGATTTGTCATGGCTAATGAAATCCCTGCCTATAGACTTGTCAGTATCTTTGTATATGCATTACTCTTTCGTTGTGTGGTTTGATGAAATCAGCCTGTGTCATGATGAAGCCATTTATATAATTTGTGACCGGGTCTGTGAAAACCTGGCCAAAGTCACTGGGGAGTGACATAGGCCTTGATCATACCTGCCCTTTGCTACACAATCGATACCGGTAAGGCTTTATTTGCCACAAACAGACCATCGTCTTTCCATTGTGATGACACTCCCTACATAATTTATCAATCTTGTGGTGTTCAGCGACTTCGGCTGGGTTTTGGCGGACTGGGTCACATTTGTGTACCAGTACCATTTCCTCCTTTTGTAAGATTAATAAATACATATTGGTATTGACGAAAAATTATTTCTTTGTTTTTGCTGTTATTCATTGATAAAAAATCTTTTATCGTCAGTTTGATTATATGTGCTTTTTTGTGATCTTCTTAACATTGTGTTTGTCATGTTCTTGCTGGTTGATAGATAAAAATGCCAAGTGTCATTTTCTTGGAACTCACATGCATTTTTAGGCAGGTTTTCCTGTCCCATCGTCTATTACGGTACTGAAATGAACGCTACCGCCCTCCACAACCCCAGTTTACTGATCGTAATTGAGGGTTCCATTCTTGAATGCCTTTATCACATGTATTATGGTTGCACCACTGCTATTCAAAGCCACATTATGAACGGGCCTGGTTCTGAGACACTGTTATGTCATCAACTCTGGGCATTCACAGTAGGCCTATTCACTGCATAGCCCTACAGCTGGAATAGATTCAACCAGTTTTCTGCTGGTAGAGTGAAAGTCAGTCCACATTAGGAAATCAGGTTCGAATAGGGTGGAATATTCTCCTAAATCATTCAAAAATGGAATATCATTTTTGGGGGAAGAGGGAAGACGACATAGTGGTCAATGGTAAGTAGTCTATGTTGATAATAATTTAAGTTTGCGGCAATGGGTGAAAATTCAGTAAAATAGGATCTTGTCAGTACCTCACTCACAAACAGGTCACATTGAGAAATTTCTCAGTCCTGAACCTTGCAGAACAACACAGGTATGCTTGTACCATGGAGTCAGGCAGGGAGATTTTACAATTTTTAGCGTTGACCACAAATATATTTCGAATAAATTTTATTAGCTGCTTGCCTGCTAAAATATCTTTATGCAATTCTAGTGGGTTACTGTATGACCGTTCTTTTTTTGAACGCCTCCGACAGTGCAAAATCCCATTAAAAAAACCCAAGCAATGACAAAATCTTCAAAAAAAGATGGCGGCCACTAATTTCGCAAACTGTCTATATAACTGCATGTCTAGTAGTGGTGAGGGGTGGCAGTTCAGAAAGACCTTGCCAGCTTTAAAGACATACTTAAGTACACCAAAATTGCAGTTGTAAGGTCCATCACAGAGGCCTGGCATTGCCGGGGTCAAGATTTTCCTGTTACAGAAGTGGGCATTGCAAGCTGTCTTCAAATCAAAGTCAGCAACTGTGATTTTGGTGTATTTACTAGTACAGCTCAAGATAATACCATTTATTGAAAGGTAACAGTGCTTTTGTAGTGAGCCATCTTAATGAGGAACCCGCGGAACTAACGTCACGACGTGGCGCTGTGAGTGTGAGCGATGCACCCGAAGCTTCTTTTTTCTAACGTTATTTCCATTTATTTCTGACATGAAAATAACCTGTTTGTGTTCGTCGCCCTGACAGTAAACCTTACATCATCTTGTAGCACATAAAAATTTCTTTAATCTCCTTGCTTTTTTCCTTAAAATGAAGAGATAGGTTGGCGATAAAAGCAACGTTTTTGTCTCATTATTCCTGTAGAAAAACGTCAATGACGTCACAACGGGTCGATCGATCGCATCGCCACCGCGTGGCAAAGTTTGTCACGCGGGTATCTCATTGGCATATTCATATTCCACTGACTCCACAGCAGGCCTAAGCCAGTGAGTGAGAAAGTTACAGCACATAAACGAACATAATAAATTCAAATATTTCGTTTATTTGCTCTGAAACAGGCACAAATAATGGAGATGATATTGTACAATTAAATAGATGAGAATGATGTAAAACAGCAAAGATGGTGCATTAGGCTGCGTATCCATAGGCTGTTCGCTTGTGGTGTTGTGACCTGGAACGAACATGTTCATTCCCTATGTTCCCAGTCAAGAGGGCATATGTGCCGTGAACAGCCTATGGGAACGACAAATCAGTCAAACAAAGGTTCATTGTCCATCTGACAGGCCAGAAGCGAACACGGAACAGGGAAAAACTGCACAAGCGAACAGCCTATGGATATGCAGCCTCATAGTCCAAAACCCCCCTCCATGTTTCTATTTACCATTTATCGACACAATTTGTGTTATAAATGTTTTCTGTTGATAATTTCACTGGTGACAAGGCCAATACAGAAACTGACTTCTTTCAAAGTGATTTTGGAAATTCAGCATGGAAAGGGTTAAGAATGGACACCACCATTTGACGGGTCTGATATTTGAATGGATTTGATGTTGCCTTTGTCAAAAAAAAAGATCTATACCGGTACTGTGGCTGGATTCATGCACCAGCAAACTGCACTTTTATGGCAGGCCAGTACCGTATTCCATCCATCACTAAGCGAAGTCGAACACTTTGTCCATAAATACAATCAAGTGAACCAAGCGTCCTTACAGATTTCATGGTCCGTTTTAAAGATTTCACCGTGGTCCCATTTTGATGTCTCTCATTCCCTGGAAGCTCTTTTTCAATGCGTTGGGATCAGCCCATGCAGAATCCATGTACGATGTGTCGTCTGCTTGCTCAAGTTTCTGAAATACAAATTAGAAATCCATGTGAAATCTTCAAAAACAATCCGACCACATTAGACAAGGTCTATGGGATTGGGCCATGTGATAAATAGGGCTGGGCTAGACTGGTCCCCTGCCCCCATAATTCTCCGACATGTGGACCAGTCTACTCTAGCTATGAATTGATCAACTGATCAAAAAGATTTGCTGTAAAATCACTTGCTCAGGATCAAACCATTCTTGGCCCTGGCGACCATATTGAATGATTTGTCTCATGTAGTCGTGTGACACTGCAAAAGGAATGCATGTAGGAATGTAGTCACATCGGGGAATGGCAGAGAACTTTTTTTAATCACTGTGGATGACAATATTACAAAGAAACAAACCTTGTATTCTTCTTGTCTTTTATACATATATGCCATCATATGCTTTTGGTCTTCTTCACTCACCACTGGTTCTCGTGCTGGGGCACCAGCTCCTTTCTGAAATGTAAATTTCTCTTATCTATTTTTGGTTCAACGTACATGTAAGAGCACATGTCGAGAAAATGAAAAGTTTTACATACGCCGACATACTACAGATTATTGTAGTAAAAACAGACATTTCTGGCAAAAACTACATGTAACATGTAACATGCATAGAACTCACTCACCTTTTGTAATTTGGCTACTATTTTTGTCTTTTCATTTTTGCCCACATAGTCCATTAGCTTCTTACCCCGAATCATCTCCTTTCCTGCCCACCAAAGAGAAGCATTTGATTCCTCTAACACTTCTAAAGAGGCCTGTAAAAAGAGACAACATATTACAAAATGTTTTTCTTTTTGTCGGGCTAGGGAGAAAAATATTTCGATGGCGGGAATATGTACAGCACAGCAACCTGCCATTCAATCAGTCTTTTAACGGAGGCCAGTGTAGGCTTGATTCAGGCTTCTGACTGACTCTGAGGTTGGACTGGTGTCCGACACGTGGTCAAATTTAGATGCCACCATCATCATTGATTCATACCACAGAGACCATCCAGCAATTTATCACTGCAGGATTACTGAGACCATTCATAGCCACCACAACTGGATGCCAACAAAATTATCCATCGAGGTTCGACGTCATATGTGGCATCCTGCAATCACTCAAATATTTTACCTGCAATCCTGATAAGTCTTCTGTATTTTCAAACTCATTTCTGATTGGATCGTGTGGAGGCAACTGCATTGGGTACACTATCATGACGGCACCTCGTAACTTGTCTAATGCCTGTTTGATTGTTACCTGTGTCACACATACATCAGCAGCTACATTTTTCTGCAAAATAATACTCAGTAGTTCAAGAATAGGGTTTACGTTGATGGGCATCTACATGTAGCATGATGACTAGCCATAAACAGTTCGATGATTTTTCAGTGATGCCCATGTCGTCATCTGAATTTTGTAACCTGTGGGTACAGAGGCACCAAGTTTGGGCTCTTTAGAACTGGCCATCTACAATGATGACTGACAATGTTTTACAGTCAGAAAATATATGAGTAGGCTACAGTTCCTACTGAAATGCACACTGAATGGGGTGAATGTTGTGCTACAGATACCAAATTGCACGTAACACACCAAACTCACAAACTGTGATGGAAACCAAGATACTCACACTTGACACATCATCCTTAGCTTCTTTTACTGTTTTAGTGAGCACTTCTGCCATTTTTTCATTTGGAGCTGCAAGAAAGATAATCATTCATTAGAGGCCAGTAACAGACATCTAACTCAGCACTTTCAGTCTGGGTCTCAACTCAGGCTTCGATGGTGTCACTCTCTTTCATGGTTTGTTTGGAAACTGCATGGGCCTGGCTATTGAAGAACACATGACACAGTAGTTTTAAAATCACCAGCACAAAAAAAGTTCTTTCGAACTGTTTTTGCTCTGGTACATGTAGAATCAGCCAAATATGATGAAGTGGCATACATTTTTCAAGGTTATGATGGATTATTCCCATGCAGCAACAAGTCAGTTGATTCATTTTGTGTTGTAGCACTGATAACAAAATTTCTTACCCATCCCATTTCTTCTGCCAATATCATCCTTCTTGTATACGCTCCCACCACTTGGTACACAACGCTCTGCCCATTCATCCTTCAATTTCAATTCTTCGATCTGTTCATCAGTTAGACCCTGCATGTTCGGAGGTAACATGATACCATGCTCTGCCAGTGTCTTCATCTCTGAAAATGAAAAGAACAGAGCGTGGAACCACAATACATGTTCTGACTCAATGAGGTCTGACTCTGCTGGCAACCGGTAGGCCTACTATTTTTCTATATCAGATTTTTGTGCAGTGGGTTGAGTTGTGGCATCCTACACAAATATCCAGATGGCATGGTTTCTGAGTCTGACATGTCTGACTCTGAGTGTTCCAAAAAAAAATGTTACCTTGACATATCCTATCAACCTTTAGTCTTCCATTGTGAATGGCCACCAGATCTTTCATCAAGTCATCAATAGTAATGTTGACTGCGGTCTCATACAGAAATTGACTCTCTGTTCCTTTTTTAATATGAATCTTCACCATTTTGGAAGGTTATCAATATCTGAAAATGAATTTAGTACGGCTGGAAGCAGCTGGTTGGAAGGTAGACTAGTCCGATGACAATGGGCCGTGTTCTAGAAGCTTCCTTAACTCTAAGGTTTTCCTTTAGCTATTGTTTGTAGGGCGGAATACAAGAGCGGGATTTAGGCCTATCCTAGGCCTACCCCATTGTACACGGGTGCCGGGTCCCGGGTAGGCCTACCGATAGGCCTAGGTTTAGGCTATCCCTGCCAGTAGTAAATCCACTTTTCTTTGAACAGGATCTTTTTATGGCATTTG
The DNA here is from genome assembly GCA_002633025.1 of Notospermus geniculatus. Classification (NCBI taxonomy): domain Eukaryota; kingdom Metazoa; phylum Nemertea; class Pilidiophora; order Heteronemertea; family Lineidae; genus Notospermus; species Notospermus geniculatus. The sequence continues at coordinate 119,391 of NMRB01001584.1, read as the reverse complement.
ATTTGTCCAATAACTGCCTGTGTCAGATACCTCCCTGATTTAGGCCTACCCCACCCCACACCACCAGTGTTCTCCACAGGTTTTAGTAAGAGGGGCGGCAGTGGGCGTGGTGCCGAAGGCACCGCGCGAGGCACCTTCTGGCGGGGGGTCTGGGGGCCCTCCCCACCGAAATTTGGATTTTAGATGCTCTGATCTGAGATGCGTTTTCTGAGCATCTGAGAGAGATGCATAATTGAGCGATCTAAATCATAAATATTAGGGCGGACGAATTTTTAAGAGGGGCGGGCGTTTTCAATTTCAACACAAAATATCCAGAATTTTCGAAAAATTGACACAAGAAAATCGCGAACTTCAGAACGAGGCTCAACGGGCAGCGCCGCCACAAAACACGGCGGCTTACGAAAACAATCAGTGAGAAGCAACTGGGTTGTTTTCGTAAGCTGCCGTGCTTTGTGGCGGCGCTGCCCGTTGAGCCTCGTTCTGAAGTTCGCGATTTTCTTGTGTCAATTTTTCGAAAATTCTGGATATTTTGTGTTGAAATTATGTGAAATCACCCGTTGATGGTAAAACCAACGTGTTGATATGAATGTTTGGTTTGTATGGATGGATTAGAACGCCATTGTTTGTGGAGTCAAAGTGAATATGACCGTGAAAACTGTGTTTAATCGACGGGACATCGGATCATTCCTACTCATGTACACGAAAAGGCATGAGTTTCATTCCTTGTCTGTATTATATATATAGGGGGTAGGACCCCCGTAATTAACGGTACAAGTTCCTGTGGTTCATTACATTGTTTGGTCGTTTCGTTACCGGTACACGGGTTTCCCCAGTCGTTTCGTTACATTACATAGGCGTGATAGGCCTAGGCGCTACCGGTAGGCCTATATAGGCCTACACGTACGTGTTTGGTCGTTTCGTTACATTTACCGTACCATGGACCATGGTACAAAGCTTTCGCTACCGCTAGGCCGCGGTAGGCCTACCGAATTTATTGTGGCGAATATTGCGTTCTATTTTTCTTATTTGGGCCTGGGCCTACGCCTAGGCCTTGGCCTATTTGGCACACATTTTTGCATAGACCCCTTGCGCTTATCAGCCCAGGGTGTAAACATTAACCTCGCCCTAGGGGGCCTAATGCATTTAGTACAGTTGGCTCCTGTGCTTACCGTCGGCACAATGCACTAGGCCCAAGGTTTGTTTACACCTTCTGGCTGTAATGGCCGACTTGCGCAAGTGGTCTATTAGCTAGGCCTAGGCTATCCCCCATCTTCAAATAAATCTTGGCCTTTTGATTGATCTTTCGCCATGTTCACCTGTTCACCAGTTCACCATGTCATTGTCATGATCAGATGATGTTCACCAACCGCATGCAACACTGTTCAGCCCTCCTGACCCTACAAAATAGCCCTTCCTGGTGGGGGATTATCCAGTTAAGGGCGCTTACCTCGAATGAAACTCGATCAACTTGGCAAAATGGACTTAAAACGTAGAAACTTCGAGATACATGCATGCATGTACATAACATGCATGACATGACATGCATGACATGCATGAGAAGACAGGTCGGCTATTTCCGGTAAGGATGTAAATATGTTCAGCAGTGCCCTGTAACCATGACTACAGTATAAATATTATTCTTAATCTGTTCAAATTTAACAATTAGCAATATATCCGATGCCAGGAAAGATATGGAGAAAATTTATTTTGGTAAAAGATGATTAATGCACGTTTATCGTGCAAAATTAATTGTTTTTATACCAATTAACTCATCGTCTGTAATAGACTGGAAGCCCGTCCTAACTCGTCTACGTTATGAAATTAGCAAATGTTAGGACGGGTAGTGGCCGTGCCGTTCTCAAATGTGATTGGTCAGGGTGGCGCATGTGGCGCAAATCAAAACTACACTTTTGCGCGGAGGACTGAACAAATGACGTCATTGATTCCCCACAAAACACACCGAAATAAAGGTTTTTCGGTGCATGTCAACAACTGAATCGACATATGTTAGCCCTCTCAGATTAGTAACTTTTATAATAACAGGTTAAAACGTGGTTTGGGGGGTGAGAGCGAATGTTTGATCGAGTCAGTTTCCCCCCATGCATCACTCTATACAAAAATGTACAGAGGAATACCGTCGGTTAAATTTGTAAATTTGGAATTGTTCGGGCCTTAAAAACTTACCTGCATCATCCGTTCATCTACGTGTGTTTCGATTATAATATCCATTCAGATTGTACAAGATAAAACCTCCTGGTTGAACGTCAATTCCTCCAAATGACGGTTGAAGCGAGGACACGGATGATGTTTACAATAATCTGCAAACACACGTGCTCCACGATGTACGTCTTCCCATTGGTTAACAGGTTCATTGCATGAATAATTAATTACTTGCCGGGTTTCAGGCAAGTATGGCGGCCACGACTGGTCCTACCATTCAGCAAATTCAAAAGCGACACCATCGGTAGGACCAGGTACTAGTCTACGTCTGTAATTTCTGCCGGCGTGATAAACCGGAAGTTAGACTGAACAATATGGCGGGTCGTGTGAAATCATTTTTTCATGTCTTTTTGACGAAATCCTAAGCCTGCCGATAGATAATTATGGAAAGTGAATTTGTTTCAGGTTACTTCATGACTGCAGATAAGTCATCTTGTGCTGAAGACGATGGAAGTGATGACGAATCTGGTGATGATGAGGACGCATCTTTCCTCAACGCCGCCGATGACGACGACGATGCGGAAGAAAGTGCAGGTGGCGGCCTCTTTGGGCCAAAGCCCGTCCAAAAAAGGAAAGGTGTGTGCCCGGGTGTGTGTGGTTGTGTTTCATTCACCGTCCACCTCCATGGTCAATTCTGTTGAACTGTTTTTTTTAAATTATTTATTAATTAGGCCTGCCGTAGCTGATTTGGTCTTACGCCGTCGTACGGTGTCGCTGATCTTTCCTTGATCCGGGGCGTACGTAGGCCCAGGCCTACCGGTAGGCTAATCAATGACGGTAATGACAATGTACAGTCAATCTTCATTCATGGTAGCAATACCGGTAGTCAGTCATGTACCATAAATTGCGGACCATGTTTACATGGCGTCAGTGACGTCGCAATGCATCAGCATGTGTTGGCTGCATGCACTAACGGCGTCACGTCACGGCGTCCGCAATTTTCGGTACACACTGATCTAGGCTATAGTCTAATTGAGATCATGGATAAGTTTGAGTGTTTTATTTTGCAGCATTATTTCAAGAGATAAGAGCGTCTGGTGAAGAAGGAGGAAAATACTACGTCATTGGTCGTATTCCGCTCGTGGACCCCTGGTGGAGAGTGAGAATGGAATTTAAAAAAACTAAACAACCAGAGAAAACTGCACAACAGACAAAGTACACGGAGCGGAAAATGATAGGAAATCCAGAATACTGCATCCGGGAAGATCACAAAGTTTCCGAGCATTTGATTCCGCTGTTTTTGCATAAAATTGAAGTGAATGAGCAAGTGAGGCAGAATTTCCGAGACTATATCAAGTATGTCCAAGTTGGAGTGTGTTAATTCAACAATAGGGATCTTCCCCAATGTCTTGACAGTCATGAGAGAAACAAGCTAATTGTACAATATGCTGTTGCTATAAAATGTTATTTTCATGACCTGAATTATTTTTAGGAAATAATCTGACAAAAAATTGTTTTCAGGAAACACGATCTTAAAGAGAAGTTGTCCTTTCCCAATCTGATGGAGATGTTGGAGGAGTTCCGAGACTCATCAGAAGAAGCAAAACAAGCTGGGGAATATATAATGAAAATAGTGAAAACTGCAGGTGAGTCACGCCACCTCTATCACTGTCATTACTGTCTGACAGTGTCAGAGTGAAACTGTAACACTTGTGCATTTGATGGAAACATGCCTACATGTAAAGCAAGGGCTGGGTTCTGCACATGCTGGTTGGCCCCAGGTGGCCATGTCCAGGAGCTGGAAATGGCGCCCAGCACTAAGAAAAGTGTCTTACTGCCACCCGCCACTTTTACTTTTGAATATCAGCACAGCTTATGTCATACACATTCCTACATACTGAATACCTGGTCCAACTGTTTAGCCATAACTAATGCAAAGATTGAAATAAATGTAGCTCTTCATAATACAAGGTGCCTCTGAATGCTGGAGATTGATGCCTTATGTGAGAGGCCGTGGGTTCGAGTCTGGTAGGAAGCTATGTCTTTCACCTCAGAAACTTGTTATTATTTCAGTCACTTTATTTCAGGTATCCTGGTGCTTCGTAGCTTGGTGTACAGGAAACTGTTCAGCTACCTTCCTCGTCTTGTTCCGAAACAGTTTGTATTGATGATGGAGACAGCTAAAGAAGAAGATTTGGATGCCCTAGAGGAGGCAATTGACAATGATCCATATGTGTTCGGGTTTGCACCTGTGAGTAGGTTCAGCTTGTTCTGGAATTGGCATCCTCCCATAACAGGGCTTTGGACTCGCCCCTCTTCATTCAGTCACACACAAATTCAAATTGATTTTATATAAAACTTCTAAGATAAAACCACAGAATTTGTAGTTTTCCAAGTTATACATGTAAAATAGGATGAGGGTAGCTAGAGTATGCCACAGCCACACCTGATTCACTGAGTTCCTATTTAAGGTTGTTTTGTGAGGGGATAAAGGGAGCCAGCTCAAAACCCCCTGCTAAAGAAGGATGCAATTTTAGTATACGAAAAGTCAGAACCCCTGTTGTGCTGGGTAGAAATCCTCTTGCCTCATGTAGCCTACCCATTGATTAAATATGTGATAACTGAATGCAGCTAAGGTACAGAAACATGTAAAAATTCTAAAAGCGTGACTTTTGATACAAAAATATACTCTAAAATAATTTTCCTCCTTTTCTTGAAGATCCTCAGATTCAAGTACCATCAGAGAATGTATGTAGAAGCCAGCCTGGAAAACATGCAGAAGGCAGGCCTGTTTGACAGACTGTCCATATGTCACAAGGACGCACTGGTGATTTACAACGCCATGAAGCATGACTCGAAGAAACATGGCCACACCTATTCACGAATGGAGAACCTGGAGATGGGTGAATATGTGCAGAATTTAAAATATGAGATTTCTAGGTCGGATCTTGCGAATGAGTTCTTAGTACGTGAATGGGTGATAGTGAAGGAACGACACTACCGGGCTAATCGTTTATTCTTGAGGAAGCTCTGGCTTTGTGAGAATGGAATTGCGGACAACCTTGCAAAGTTGATTGAAAGACATGAGGAAAAACCTCTCACATTTGATGTGGACTTTGACAGGTAAGTAGCATTAGTAAATAGTATCACAGTGGGTTAATTGTTTTAGCTTCTGGCAGAATATTCAACCTCTCCAGTTTACATTGTTGATACCTGGCGAACAAAGACAAATACATTTCTGACGCGAAATCCAGTATAATGTCAATGTTGAATCAAACCAAAGTGACTGTTGAACGAAAATTGCAAGTATGTTAATAATAATTGTAATCTTTTCAAAATACGATCAGTTTAAAAAACAAGTCTTGAATTTTCAGTGAAGAATTTAGTGGAATCACGAAAGATGCTGAGCAGATGAAGGTGGCAGAGGCTATTGGGAAGTACCCTGTCGTAATCGTGTCTGGGAAGGGTGGATGTGGCAAGACGACCATTGTCAGTGCAACACTCAATTATGCCAAGAGAATTAGAAGGGAGGAAGTTCTTGGGTATGTTATGTCTTCAAAGTTAAGGTCTAAACACACTCTTGGAACCTTCTTCTATAGGAATCCTGTTTAGTGTAGCATTCATGGGGAAGTGTGCCTTGAGGACGCCTTGAACTTTGGAACTTTATCATTTTTCCAGTCTATCCTGTTTTATTTTGAAAGAGAGATTCAATCCTGTCTCCATCATGCTGGATGCAGTGCTGTCTCTGAAAAATCCATCTTGTGTTGTCAGGTGTTTCCAATACCTGCTGGTAGAGACATTTGTATTACATTTTTCCGTCAGGGCCGAAGCCATAGCATAATTATGAAATCAGTGTTGGAAACAATCATCGCTGATAATTTAAATGTTAGTTTCTATTAAATGAAAGTTTGTATTATCCAGGCGGCAGAAGAAAATGATGGAGGAATCAGAAGAACTGGATGACCTCGTTTTGACGCAACAAGTGACAGAAATGGAGAAGACAATGCAGAAGACAGACGGAACGAGCAGCCCTGCAAGGCCCAGGGACCCACCTGACGAGATCAACAAAAGCAAATCTGATGATGGTGTTGGTGATGGTGAGGGGGATTCCTCCCAGGACGATTCGGAAAATAACGATAGTCGTTTCCTTGACATCCTCCTTGCCGCACCCACTGGCAAGGCAGCCAGTGTTCTGAAAAGAAGATCAAAGTTATCTGCTTGTACACTCCATACTGTGAAATTGTCCTATAATTTCTGGTCAAAATCAAGAGTTGGCACCTGGAGGTTTGCCGGTGTTGAGGTCCTAGTCGTCGATGAATCTAGCATGGTGTCTGTGTCAATTTTCCATGACGTATTAAGTATTTTGATGAGAGAAAGCAAGTTGATTAAGGTCATCCTACTTGGTGATATAAGACAGTTACCGTCAATAGATCCTGGTAACTTCTTGGAGGATGTTTTCTGTTCATCTTTCAACAAACTTGGTGTCAGTATAGAACTGCTGACCAGTCATCGGACTGACTCAAACTCGAAGCTGATCATTGACAATGCCACGAGAATTTCCAATCAACAAATACCGGTGTTCGACTCGGAGAGGAACTTCCATCATATCTTGTACGACAAAAGACGAGGAGTGATCGCTGGTGCTAGTCGAAATGTCGACGTGGATGAGGATGCATCTTGTGAGTTCTCTGTCAGACACTGGTGATGAGTAAAGTACATGTATGATTCGCCCTAACTTCAACATAGGCAAAGTGCCGGGCCTTTGCAACAAACACCATAAAGTGAACACAATGATTAAACCATGAACTACAATATTTACCAGTTGACTGAGCACAACCTTGGATTTGCTATAGGCTGTTCAAGTGACCCTTACATCATTAGGTAACTGCGACATGAATTATTTACCACTGACTTGAGCACATTTCCAAGCTCGGCACTTTGCCTATGTTGAAGTTAGGGTGAATCATACTTTATCATTTGTTCGATAATCGACTCAGTACCACCCTTGCCACTTTCACCTGGTGATGATGTCATCAAGTATCATTTGTTTGGTAATCGACTCGGTACCACCCTTGCCACTTTCACTATTTTCTGTACCTGTCCCTTTCAGGTGAGTTAGATGCAGTGGTGAAAAGTTTGCTTCAGACTGAAGAATGCTTGAAGTGTGATAAGAAAAGTCAGATCATCTCATTCAAAAGGTGGGTTGAAAAATATCCAGAGAGATAGGACCTATGTATGCACACTCCATTTGTAAGAGAGAATTCTGCTGGAGTCTCTCTTCTTCCATGTACATGTTGACAACCTATTTATAGAGCAATAACACCCCCCCCCTCCNAAAAATAAAGTATTTGTTTCTTGTCCGCGCCCGCGTCATTACCAGGCCCTCCGCATCGAAAAATTTTTTTCTCACCGATTTCAAATTTTCCCACTTTGCTTACGCAGCGCCTTCTATACAATGCACAGAAATGCTTCATCACTTGAAATCATCTTTATTTTTCATGAAATCTGTGCTTTAAACATGTAGAGAGATAGTTTGCTGGCGGTATTTCCCCCCATCAATGAAGAAAACGGGAAAAAAAATATTTGAAAATTTAAAAAAAATTTGCATGCCCGCATCAATTTTTGCTGAGTTGCTGGACAAGAAACAGACAATATTTTTTTTGGCCTTAGGCTGCTCACTCCTGAATTTTTGCCCGTATCGTGTCCATATACATATTGTTCTTACTTGATATTTTTTCAGGAGTACGTGTGCAAATCTGAATGAGATATGTTGTAAGAGGTATCAGAATCACACTACAAGGGACTCTAGGAATAAGTTGCTCTTCATAACGGGGGACAAAGTCGCATGCAACCGGAATGGAAATGTGGAAAATTATCTCGATCCTCCAGAAGATGCTAACCCCGAGGCGGGTGATACAGAGGGACAAAGAGAAGAGGGTACTGAAAGGCCCTCCACGAGCGCTGCAGCAGGAGGTCATAGGCCGGAATCCAACGTTGATCAGCAGATGATCGTGGGTGAAGAAGAAGATAATGAGGCCAAGAAGAAGAAGAAAAATTCGACAATCAAAACAGTCAGGCTTTGCAATGGAGAAATATACTTCATGAAAGAGGTGAGGTCATGTTAAAAACAAAAAATTTTAACATTTCGCTTTTGTTTGTAATTTTTGCAGTGGCACTGAACAATGAAGTATTATTGTGTCATTGATATAAAAAATTCTACATTTTTCTAGGATCATGAAATACAAGATAAAGGGAAGACCACACGTTTTGTACTGCTGGACGATGAAGTCTCTCAACAGGTCAAGGTCAACTTCCGCAGAGCCAGAATCGTCTGCAAAATCCGTCATGCCTGGGCGAACACTATACATAAGTTTCAGGTAAGCTGTCTGATTGGCTCTTCGGGAATTTTCCAACTGTTTGTATGGGTGTAAGCATCAGGTGGATTGGAACAGCCACAGAGTTTGTGAGGCCAAAATTCCATGCCAACTAATGCACACACCAACATGTGCAGAAAAAGTACTTGGCTGTTGTTTCAGCAATATCTTGCCAGAGGAGATTGCCGCAGACCCAAAAAGATGCTGACATTACTGTGAATGTCTGACACTACTATTGAGGCACAAACCAAAACCACATTTTGGTGTGTGTTTTGCGGTGCGGTTCCTGCAAGTGACTGGGTTCAATGCTGTTTCAATGAAGCATTCACATAGCAACGACGCTTCATTGAAATACTGTTGATTTGGTTTGCAGTAACTGCACCACACAACGCACCAGAATGTTTTTTGGCATGTTTTTGACGCTTATATTCTTTTTCATTCAAGGGTTCCGAGGCCGACACAATTGTCTACATAGTGAGTTCCTGTGGGTATGAAAACTGGCAGCATGTTTACACAGCAGTGACAAGAGGAAAGAAACAGGTGTACATTGTGTCCCGGCCTGGGCAACTGGAGGCTGCCATAGGGAGGAATCGGAAGTTTCGTCGCACCACTCTTAAAGAGAAGCTTGACTGCAAATTGAAGAAATGGTTGGAAGATGGCAGGGGATCCACACAAAGTGCAAATCCAAGCCAAAGTCAGACCCAATTCCCAAGAAGACTTTGTGCACAGAAATTACCAGCAGGTGATGTGTCAGTGAGTTCTGCAAAAATGGTGAGCTCGAATGCTACGACAGATGATCGAAGTGCAAACGCAACAGCAGATGATCGACGTTTGAAGGCAACGACAAACGATTGCGGTCCATGTGATTTGGTTGGAAAAGAACAAATGGATAGTGTGGAACCTGTGGCTTGTAACTCGTACAGTGTTGCCTCCTCTACAAGCCCAAATTTTGAATTTACCCGGCTGAAGAGCAAATGTGATAACTCTGAAACAGAATATAAGGATGAAAGCCAAACCTTCTCCGACTGGGGAGAAAGTATGTGTCAAGATATTGATGCAATGGTAGCTGCTTCTCAAGCCGTGAATACATCTAATGTAGTATCTAATACCAGTCTAGAGAATATACCGAGTCATGATGGTATGGTGCTTGACGATAAACAAACCAAAGTACAGTCACAGTCCTCATGTAGAGAGCTGTTCCCTCCTCGTTTAACTCGGGAAGACGGGAATGAAAATTGTGACATTGACTTCGACAATGAAGACCCTCTTCCTTTTACAAAGTATGGAGGGGAAGGTTGCAGTAATGGTATCGGGGAAGTCCATACCTTGCCTCCATCTCCTGCAGATAGTCGGTCTGGGACTGACATGGCAACTGCTGTGGATTTGCATCGAGGAAAAACCAAAAATGAACTTGTTCCAGATTCATCAACTTCAGGTACCGGTAGTTACTCATGCAAAGCAATTTCAACACTGCCAATTTCAACAGAACAGAGACCGAACTCTGAAGACCACAATCAGGTTTTATTAACACCGATTCATCCGAAGCCAGTTTGTGAAGTGTCTCCTGATTTGTTCAGTCCTACATCTCCACAAACTTCGAGGATGAGGACGTCCCCGAGTAGCTATAGTACCCCAGGTATAGGCAGTCAGAAACCACCGATAAATTCTCCCAAACGACCTGGTTCTCCAGTCGGACATTTCACCAGTCCGAAGGTGCGTAAGCTTGCAGTCTATGAAGGGTTCTGTTTTAATTGTTTGAGTCCTATCAGGAAGGGCGTCGATATGATCACTATTGAGGAAAAACCCAAACGCCAATGGATACATGAGCATTGTTCTCCAAACAAATCCAGTTGAATCTTTCGGCAAAAAATACACCCTTTCAAATGCATGATCAGGGGTGAAAATTAGTCGGCGTTTGATGAAGGTCATCAAAGTGTCTTCCAAACAGAGAACCCAATATTACAATTTCCGTTCTGGAAATGTGTGTACAACAGATTTTTACATCAGTCTTAATATTTAGTCTTTTCTAGAGTTTCAGATTGTAAAGTTCCACTTGAAAAAGACCCCGGCTGGGGTCGAAAATTTGTGAATTCTGGAGATTGACTCTTTGCTTATTATTATTAGTCTTAATATTTATGTAATTTTTCTCCCCCTGTCAGCATACATGTAAATGCACTTCCGGCATGTCCGGTGGTAGCATATTTGAAGCAAGCACTGCCTCTTCGCATGTGTCCAAACTTATCCATACCGGGAGTATCTGGTACATGTGTATGTTCAGTTGTTGTACACGTAGTTCCTTTTGTGAATGCATGTGCATGCTGTAGGGTCGCTGGAAGACCATGGTAACAGAGGTGCACATTACCAGTATTTGCATATTTGAAGCCCTGCCTCTATTGCATGCACATTTAAAGCCCCTCTGTATTGAATTTTATAGTATTTTCAAAGTGTTAGGAAAATGCAGATGGAGGTCTCATAGCCCCATGAATGTCGGATTGTCCCCAAACTCTATAGAGGACGTGCAGCAACGATTATGACGTCACCGCGACGTCGAGATGCCGCCATTTTGGACGGCACGTCCAACGCATTCGTAGCGTCAGATGCCGTCCAAGGCTGACGTGCGAATTATGACGTCAACGATGACGTCACGTGCACATGGTCTATAGCCTACATAGTGCTTTGTTCATGGTGCAGGTTGCGGCAAGGCCAAGATAATTGCGTAATTCGACGATTAGATTTAGAGAAATCAAAATGAACATGTGTTTCATTTGCATTTACAGATAAACTAGCAGTTATTATGTGATTAGTTCTGTTTTGTTACTGAAATCATGACTTCCCCTTGATCAGCTGGGGCAAAGCACCTATTTTTGCAGTTAGTTCACACAGCTTTGTTTTAGTAACAAGTAGGCCGATGTTTGATCAAAGACAGTTCAATAATTTGTGATGAAACATTGCTGAAACTGGAACATTGTAACAGTGACAACAAAGTGAACTGAATAAGCAGGGGCGGACCAGGATTCTGGAAAAGGGGGCACAGAAGGCCACAGGCGGACCAATATGAAGGCACGAAGCCACGGCGGGAGGTCTGGGGCTCTCCCCCAGAAAATTTTGAAATCTAGAAGGCCATTGGTGCGATTTCCCAGCATCTGAGGGACAATTAATTACCAGGCAATTCTGTGGCAGTTTGAATAACTGCAATTTTTCTAATGCTAGTCACCGAAAAATAGGGAGGCATGGGCCGGGTGTGCCCCCTGGATCCGCCCCTGATAACTTTAAGGCGATGAGCAATGTGCTCCAGAGAAACCAAACTATTAGCATTACAGCAGAAAATTGTAGAAGTGTCTCTCTTTGAAATGCATGTTGCGAAATTTATAGTGTTACCAACGGTAAGGAACTTGATAATGTTTACACATACATACATGTACACAAACTATCAAAGATCTTGTAACTTTATCATACAACATTCAAATGGTGTACATTCGAATTCTCATCTTTATGATAAAATAATTATGACAATAATATAGAAAGTGATAATTATTCTTAACACTCGTCGTCTTCATGTTCCTGCTGTTTTCATTGGTGTTGAAGGCCTCAGCCAAACCTTGGAGGAATTATATCCCAGGAATTATATCAATGTAAGTCCTCCAATGCCAAACGTACTGTTGAGAAAAATGTGACCCGCTCTTGCAAAAGTAGGCGCTTGTCGCAACCGAGGAAAGGCTTTCCATTCACGCGATTTTCGAGCGCTAAACGCGAAAGCATTAGGGAGTTTTCGCAAAGCCCCCGAAACGGGAACGCCAAACCCGCATTGTTTGATGCCACGAAGAGAGCACCGGACCAAAAAATAGACGTTTGCGTTGGCGTTTCGGGGGCTTTGCGAAAACTCCCTAATGCTTTTGCGTTTAGCGCTCGAAAATCGCGTGAATGGAAGCCAGCCTTGCGCCGCGGGCTTAACGGCCTTACAACACAATAGCTGAAATGTCCATCTCGGCAGTGATAATAGTTGAGTAGACTGATGATCACTTGCGACAAGCGCCTGCTTTTTTGCTCAAGAGCGGGTCACACCTATGCCACTGATGTGTCACTTTCTTGGAACCCGTGCATTTTCAGGCAGGTTTTCCTATCCCTATCTCTCAACCGGATCCCATTCATGATCCAACTCCCAGGTTGGCCTTGAGGGACGTATGCACCAACGAAGATTATCTTCAACAGGTTGAGCGACAACTTTTCCATTGTCACATCATGCCCTGGCAAACTTGAACAATTGAAAAGTTGTGGCTCAACCTGAGTTCAAGATACATCTTCGTTGGTGCATATACAACGGTCCTCGGAGTCTAGATGTATTAGGGAGGTTTCGCAAGCGCCCGGTTAGGCCCTACGACGACGTTTATCTATTGTGTGGGTGTACCCAAACAATAAACGTCGTCGTATGGCCTAACCGGGCGCTTGCGAAACCTCCCTATTGATGTGGTTTCACCACTACTATTCGAAGCCACGTTGAAAGAAGGCCCGTAATAGTTATGGTTACATCACCAAATCTGTGGACATTCGCATTGTGAAGTCGCCCGCCACTATGAAGGTGCACAACGGAGACTGACCACGCCCAGTACTGACAACTCGGTCAGCACTGCGCGTAGGAACTCCTTGTAGTCCATACTGTGTGACCAATTTGCATTTAGCTGGAATACATTTTTCTGCTGGTGGAGTAAAAGTCGGTCCAGTAAGATCAGGTTTGGATAGGAAGGAATATTCTGCAAATTAGTCAAAAACGGATCAAATGTCTTTTTCTGGGAAAGAGGAGGTGGGCGACATCGTCAAAGGTATGTAGTTTATGTTCATGTTAATTTTAGTCGGCGGCATTGGCTGTAAATCCAGTAAACAGACATCCCGCGAAAGTCGGCCATGACAGGTCAGAAGGGGTAAACACACCTTGGGCCTAGTGCATTGTACAGACGGTAAACACAGGAGTCAACTGTACAAATGCACTTGGCCCCCTAAGCTGAGGTTACTGTTTACCCCTTCTGGCCTGTCATGGCCGACTTTCGCAGGATGTCTATACATCTATAAACAAAGCGGAGGTCCGTATTTTAGAATGCTACTTACATGCAACAAGATCACCTTAAAGAGTGGTTTACACATGCAACGTTTCATATGCAACTTGTTAGCAACTTCATGCAACTTGTTAGCAACTTCATTCAACTTGTTAGCAACTTCATTCAACTTGTTCCATAAACCTGATGAGACCAAAAAGTTTAATCAAAGTTGCATGTGTAAACGGGTATGCAACTAGATCACGCTGGATGTTGCTATGTGTAAACGCCACAGGTAGACTGCAACAAGTTGCAGCAACTTGGTGCAACCTAGTGTAAACACCCCTTTAGTCTATCGTTCAACCATTAAGCCCTTTATTTTGTAATAGAAAATACGGCCCTGTAGTCTTCTTCCGATACGCAACTCAACTAGAACTCAGTTTTTCTGAGACGTCCCATCATTCTCGTCTGCTGTCTCTGCCGACGCCCAAGTACCCTCAACGTCCTCAATCACCGTGGCAGTGGCGGATTTCGGATGATGTACAGAGCGAGCCGACTTCCTGTCCAAATTTCGACTTCCCATCGTCTTGTTCCGAATTTGAAAATATTCATCCAAGTCTTTGTGCACGGCGATATCGGAATAGGCACTAGATTTGCGCGATTTTGGACTCGGGTGCCAATCATACATGACCCGGAACGGTTTTTGGTCACCCTCGTCGTCACTCGTTATTTTTCCTGGTGACATGATGCTATCTCGGATCGGGTAATTCAAATAGCTTTCGACATTGACGAACGCGTACTTTCCTTTCGTCTTCTCATTGATTCCTTGGTCTCTTTTGGTTGGTAACAGCCCGAATTTAACTCTAGGTATATTCGTGGTCCTGACGTATTGAGTGAAGTGCTTCATCTTGATGTCGTCTCGGGGCATCTCGCGTTTTTGTGCCTCGACCTTCAGGCATGATCGAAGCTGTGTCTTGTCCGCCTTCCGACTTCTCGGAGTCTCCAGCGTGTGGCTAAACCTCAGTTTCTTGTACTGTCTAAAGGATTCTGGTAGCTGATGTTGATACTGTGCAACGTAAAACGCCATGTCTATGTTGTCTTCATCATCCTGGTCCTTCGGCGGCATCTGGCGACCGAACAGTTCAAGGGGTTTGGGATTCGGAGCCGACCGTGTCGATCGGGTTGCCGTCGTTGCTGTAGTACTCCCCAGGGCTGGGAGAAAGTTGTCGCTTTTCGTCGTCTTCGCAGACTGCTCCCTCTCTTCGGCGCCAGAGTCCCTGACGTCATGATCTAACGGATCACTCTGACATCTGAGGGACTTCATCTTTGGGGATCTATCACTGTAACCGTTCGTCAGTTTGATATCATCAAGTTTAGTTCCCTGCAGAACGTAATTCGACATGGCCGAGTTGGCCAGTGAAGACCAGTCTCCTTGTGTTGCCCAAATGTCTCGAAGGCGTTCGATATCGACCGGCTCCTTGTGAAGTTCCCGCTTCCCCGACTTGCTGGTTCTCGAAAGAGCGACAGAGAACGATGTTGGCTGTTTGCGGAGGGCACTGCGCAAACCGTGGTGAATTTTCTTCTCCTTCCGTGGGCCCATCGCTGACGGCCATCGTGGAAGACCGCCTCCTCCATTGCCCCGGACTCGGAGATGATCGACGGGGTTCATCACTGACATGGCTCCGTCGTCATTCGAAACGTCGGTATTTACATCGCTTTTCTCTTTGGCTGAAGGAGAGAAGCAAAAGGTATTAAAAAACATAGGGTATGGGGAATGTATATTGGCCTATGTGAATACGATTGAGACTACTGCTCTAGCTGTACATTTAAGCGGGTGATCCACTGTTGCGATTTTGGCTTGAGACGGGGTTGCGTTCCCTTGCGGTTACCTTATAAGGACTTCCGATTCCCATATAAGGTAACCGCAAGGGAACGTAACCCCGTCTCAAGCCAAAATCGCAACAGTGGATCACCCGCTTCAGGCCCTATACCTCGTCAATGAGTTCTCGATCAGAAAATGCATGACATTAAAGCTGCTTTTCCACGAGGCGTTTTCAGGCGCGGAATAGGAGGCGGGCGCGGATGGAAAAATCGATCCAACGCATTTCCCTTTAGCTGTTTCACTCGCACCCGCTCCCGCCACCGAAACCGCGTCCGCAAACGTCTCGTGGAAAAGCAGCTTAACAAGTGCAGGACTCGGGATAAAAAATCTTCTACATACCTTATTTGAGTTCCATAATTGAGGGAATTTCTGTAGAAAAGACGCCATGTTTGAGTTGTCACGTCAGTCGTCAGGTAAGCACCTGCGTCCGCTGTAGAACAAATATTATGCCACGAAAATCCACCCTACTCGTGTTCTTGCGTCAGAATGGCTTCTCGAAGCTACAACGTATAAGCAGAGAGGTCTGCGTGTCCTCGCAGCGGAGGTTCATTGCTTACGAGCTTATCCAAAAACATAATGGGGTAAATCAGCAGGAAAGATCATTTAAATTCACCCTGATCTCAAATAAATGTATTGATTGCAAAACGTACATAGGCTTGATCCGTTATTTCCGCTTAATCTGAGATTTGTTAGGCCTTTTAGTAGAATGAAAGATAATACCCGCTTTAAGGCCTATTCTCAAGTTTAGACCGTTCGACTTTTTTTACTCTATGCAGCTAAAAGCTTACACATTCATATTGGTAAATCTTCCCACAAGACAAGATTTTTGTTGTGGTTGCAAGAGTGTCGTCTGTGACCAGATCCCGGCCACGGACCAATGGTAAAATTTCGTCGCACCGACCAGTCGAGCCATTCGCATTTGGAACATGATGACGTCATCTCGCACCCTTCCACCTTGACAACCAAAACGTAGGTCCCCTATATGCCTAAACACTTACAAACACGTTGAAAAAAAAGTATCAATTTTCAAAGCCTGGCGCTCGGATTTTTTGTAAACGAACAGCGATCTGCGCCGAGCGCACAGATGGTCCGATAGTGCTTTCGGTGTCGATCGGCGGTTTAGATGGAAAAATGCGTTATAACTATCAACTGCCGATAGGCGCCGGTAGCACTATCGGATTTTCTGTGCGCTCGGCCCTGTCGCCAGCGCGAGCAAAATCGGATGTTGTTGACGCCAGTTCTGCGGCAGGCTGCGCCCGCCATGTTTATCGGAATCCTTGACACACGTACGCAAGGTGGGATAGGGGACTACACCACCGCGACGCAATGGCGAGGTTGCCAAGACTAAAGCGCCTTTTATAAACTAAGAATTACTTAAAACTAGGATTAAAATACTAAACACAGTCGGGATTAGGTCCAACAAATTTTACAATGTCATACACCTACAAGACGAAGTCAGCCAGACCTATGCTTCTCCAGACTTGCTTGGCCAACCAGTGGAATTTACCTTGGTCTTTCTGGCCAGGGTGGGAGTTGAGAAAGCCACAATCTTTCTTCTCTGTTCTGTGATAGTGGAATTGGACGAAGCTGGAAGGAGACCTCGGCAGCGTCGGAGAAAGTTTGACAGAAGGAACAGAGGATAGTAACGGCAACTTCGGCGTCGAAGAGGAGCACTTGGCGATAACGATGCGTGGCGGGAAGCAGCATTGATTGACAATTTCTTGGCTGAAAAGCTTTCTTTCTTGGATTTTTCGTCATCGAGGCCGATAGTCTGCAGTTCTTGACCTTCCCTCATCTGTTTTTCACCGACTCCTACAGAAATCCAGCTCATTTGTGACATTTGTGAGATGAACGTCGAATGGGGCTTGCACTTGGCTGCCTCAATCACCATTGACCCTTAAGCCGGTGATCCACTGTTGCGATTTCGGCTTGAGACGGGGTTGCGTTCCCTTGCGGTTACCTTATATGGCAATCGGAAGTCCTTATAAGGTAACCGCAAGGGAACGCAAACCCATCTCAGGCCAAAATCGCAACAGTGGATCACCCGCTTTAAACGAACAGGGCCTTGAATGGGAGCGGATTTTGCAGGTGAGGTCGTATCACACCTTTTTACGGCGCCGAGACACTGTACACAAATTCGCAACAAGAGCATCCTTTACTATTTCATCTATCATGAACGATGAATTTAAGTGAGCCTGTCATGTTGCTCCGCGGGAAAGGCCCTACGAAACCCGTGAGCAATCACAAAACCACTAAGGAGACCAAGGCAAGCAAACGACCGTACTTGTTCCGATCGGTACAACCCAGTACCAGTGATTTAAAGGAACTTTTCCGTTATGGGGTCCGCCAGAAGCTTATGGCCGAGGAGGAGGCGTTGACTATTCTTGGACCGGCGTACCGGAGAGCGCCTCGCCCATCACCGATCATGAAACAGGAACACAAGGTGCAGCTCCGAGGAATGTTCGGTGGCAAGAGTGGTAAGAGCTTTGCTGAGGCCATTCCGATGAAAAAAGGCGAGGCTGGAGGCGTGCAAGCAGCGGCACTGAAGCCTGTGCCGAAACTGGTGCTAGATACGAAAAGGTCGAAGACTGATAACGGCCTACCTGCTGCCCAACGCCTCCAGCGTTATCAGTGGATGACTTCGGTGGCGCCGAAGGGCGTGCCGCCCGCTCCTGACGTGTCGTACACGAACACTTACATCCTTCAGGCGGAGAAGAAGATGGAGACGGTGCAGCCGCCCGTTATTACCGAACCAAAGCTGCCACGATCTGTCGTGGAGATTGAGATGGGGCATGCCCTCAAAAAATATCACAGCAGGATTAAATACGATACTAATTTTAGAACGAAGATGGATATTAGTGCTGGTCATATTTTTAACCGTATGGCCAACAGTCGCGAGATACCGTTTTTTGAGCTCCGTACGACGCCACGTGTGGATCAACGGGAAAGTCTTGAGGGTGATCTTGGATGTCTTCATTCTCAGCTGATGAAATCGATGGCTACGCTGAAGAGTGACCACGGGACTGAACCAGTACTTTATCCCACATCCTATCTTGAGCGTCCACTAGAGCGGGGGAAGGGTCGCTACAGACCTGTGTTGAGAAGAAAAATTAACAAGCGGAAGTTAGGTTCACCGTTGCCGGAGAAGAACGAGCAGAAATGTTCGGATGGCTACAGCAGTAATCGTGAGCAGACGAGGCCCACGTCACACGGTGTTGACAAGAAGGACGTCGAATACATGTATATTCAACGCATGAGTGGAACTCCTTCTAACACGAGGGCAAGTACGGCAAGGACGACTCATTCCCGAAGAGCAGGTACGGCAAGCTCCGTCAGAAGCATCGCTAGAGAGGCGGAGGTTAGGCCGGCGGACAACAAGGATGCAACTCCTTCTAATACAGGGACAAGTACGGCAAGGACGAATCATTCTCGTAGAGCAGGTACGGCAAGGTCTATCGGAAGCATCGCTGGAGAGGCGGAGGTTACGCCCGCGAACAACGCCAAGGATGCAAATCTTTCTAATACAAGGACAGGTACGACAAGGACGAATCATTCTCGTAGAGCAGGTACGGAAAGGTCTGTCAGAAGCATCGCTAGAGAGGCGGAGGTTACGCCGGCGAACAACGCCAAGGATGCAAATCCTTCTAATACAAGGACAGGTACGGCAAGGACAAATCGTTCTCGAAGAGCTGGTATGGGAAGGTCTGTCAGAAGCATCGCTAGAGAGGCGGAGGTCACGCCGGCAGACAACGCCCAAGATGCAACTCCTTCTAATACAAGGACAAGTACGGCAAGGACGAATCGTTCTCGTAGAGCAGGTACGGCAAGCTCAGTCAGAAGCGTCGCTAGAGAGGGGGAGGTCACGCCGGCAGACAACGCCCAAGATGTCAGCGGAGTGGAAGAAACATCTGGGACGATTGAGGCAGGGGATGATTGTAAGCCACAATCTGACGACGTGGAACTAGAAGCCGAGGAAATACCTGAATGGGCTGAGAAGGAGATCAGAGAAAATAAAGCTTTGGACGACGAGGCTGAACAAACGCGTCAGGAGGAGTATAATGGTACGTCAACTGAGGAGTCAACGATTGTCAAAATGTAGTCGACCGGTGATACAGAATTTCCTGCGGGAAGAGCGTAGGGCTTGTAAACTGGACACTTTCGGTTTCGTTTAAAGCGAATCGATAGCGGATTTTGTTTACATTTGACTGGTGTTTGTAAACACAAAATTCAGCCAATCAAAATGCACGAAAATTTCTTTGCTGACATTCTGGAGAAGTTTGTTTACATTTTTTCTTGAAAATTCGTCCCCTTTCAAATTCTATTTCTAAATCAAATTTTTTCGCTTTCGATTCGGAAGATGTATTCGTACATGTGTGTAATGAAATCGTACAATGAAATCCCTTGAGAACATGCGGAAAATTTCGATCCTTCTTATCAAAAGTAAAAAATAAAAAGAGAAGATGATTGAGTTTTAAACTGATTAATTTAATAACAATGGAATTGTAAAAATATGAAAATTTTAAAATATCCTTGCTGTTGTAGTAGAAAAATAGTTCTTCGAGTCTTTTTTGCTTTGCAATTTTTTTCAACGGTCCTTGACCGAGGTGACCACAAGAAAGATCCCTCTCAGGGATCTAATGTTGGCGAGTGGCGGACCGCAGGGAGACCTTGGCGGTCTTAACCCTGAGATCCAAACACGGCCACTGCACTGCTGCTGCGTTCCTTGTCGTCTTGGGCTTCGACATTATTTGCAGAGGGTCGCAGAGCGATGGCATTTGTCGCTGTCGCTGTTGGCGACTGAAAGAAAATCACCTCAGCAGATCAGTAAAATTTATCCTTGGGACGCCTGGTTCTTCTCACCGAAAGTTTCGTGTAAGTGTGGAAAATTGGGGACACCCTAA
Organism: Notospermus geniculatus; assembly: GCA_002633025.1. Lineage (NCBI taxonomy): Eukaryota > Metazoa > Nemertea > Pilidiophora > Heteronemertea > Lineidae > Notospermus > Notospermus geniculatus. The sequence continues at coordinate 99,047 of NMRB01001584.1, read as the reverse complement.
TCTCGGCGCTTGGAACGTGGATTAGGTTGCCCCGAAAACTGTAGTAGTAGAAACGTGTATCTTCAAAATTTCAAAATACATGTAGCACATTACGAAGAAGAGGTGGTGGCCATCTCATACGCCCGACTCTTTGTCCACAACTTACAACGTTTGAGATTGACTGGATTCGCTTTCCTCTCAGTTCGATTCGAATCGAGTATGATTCTTTGTCACCCTCCCATTCTTTAGGGATCCCTACTCCATCACAATGCACATAAACTCACCATTGAATCAGTTGTTCAGTCGTAGGAGTCGCAGCAGGGGAAATTAGTTTTATGCCCATTTCTACTCTGGGACGGACAGAATGGATAGGTCGCACCATGGTTGGGGAGGTGGACAGAGAACATTGCGTGCTCCGAAGAACTCTACCCCCCTGCGGCGAATTTGGAACCATCTTCGAGACTTGATCCGTTGGTGCAGTTGTCTCCTTTGGAGAGGCGTCGACATCGTCTGGTTCTTTCGGCGTAGAGATGGCTCGAGCCTTTGTTCCTTGTGGCTTTTTGTCCGGTGGTGCCGTTTCTGGGGGATGTGGCACATGCGCGTTCGATAGAGGTACTTGAAAGGGTGTGCTCCTCCGCTTCTGCGGAGAGCATACACGATATTCCGTCTGATGCCGACAGACTGGTGACGCGTGACCGGTAACGCAAACCTCTTGGGTTGTCGGGGTGCAGACTTTTAGCAAATACCGCCTTGCCGCGAAGGAATTATAGCCACGTGTTGGACTTGCTCTGATTGTTTTTTCATACTCGTAGAGTTTCTCCTTGATCGAGCGATTCTGTAATGATAAACCAAGCAGTTTATACCAAGTGATTGCGATCACGTTAGCCTTCAAGGATCACCAAGACCTTCACTACAAAATGTCCAAAAGTAGCAGGCTGCCTGCCACCTGGCCAGGCTGGACACTTGTAATGAGGGGCATGTACTGTGTAGGGTTTTCGTAAAGCCCCCGAAACTCCAACGCGAAACGCCTATCCTTTTGTGCTCTTTCTTTGCGGCATGGAACAATGATCCTGTATATGCCTTCGCAATGGCGTTTCGGGGGTAAGCGAAAATTGTAGAGTTTTCGCCAAGCCCCCGAAACGCCAATGCGAACGTCATACTACATTGTAGATACTTTTGGTCGGTGCTCTCTTCGTGGTATCGAACAGGGATTTGGCATTCGCGTTGGCGTTTCGGGAGCTTTGCGAAAACTCCCTATACTCTCGTTGACCGATACGTGTTTTATTCACGTGACTAGAGTTCTCTTTTACTGTATTCCGCATGATATTTTGTACTTGTGCACAACTTTAAAGAATTACACGAAAATATCACGCGTACGTTTTCAGAAAATTGAACCCTTGTCAACCGTCCACCTGAAACCCTCCGTCGGCTGCGATACCGACTATTGGCACGTGATCCCGAATTTGGCTCTGTGGGTGGGTGAGGCTCATGGCTTATTAGATCATCGGGGCCAGGATTGGGCATGGCCTTCTCAGTGCATTGCTCTGCTTCCGGGGAATTAACCCGCTGTACGATCTGAAAATACAAACATGTATGCGCCCCTGAGTGTCGGGTAGCAAAAGCTGTCCCATCATTTAAAAGGGTGGATGCTACGCTGTTGCAAACTGCTTCAAAAATGGGAAAGCAGTTGTTAAATTGGTTCTATCAGCATTGATTGTTCGGTTTTCTCCAAATGGCTCCGCCGGAAATCAAATTTGGTAAATGGCTCCGCCCGACATCAAATTTGGTCAACTCGCCGCTTCCTGACGGTGCGGTACAGTAGGAATACTCAGTCACCTAATCCATGGCTCTTGCACTGTAGTGCCAGTCATGCCACCTGAAAAATTGCCGCAATTCCACTGGCAGAACTTCGCCGTATCTATATGCGAAAGATGTAGTTCCACGGTGTGATGCATAAAAAATAACTTCTTGTTTGCACTCCATCCAGCTGTCTGCACTGCCTCATAAAATGCTGTATACTACTTTGAGTGCACATTATGAGATCAGCGTGCACTAGTTGATACCCTATTATGAATTAAATGAGATTACATATTGAGGAGGTCGTCAGTTACTTTACATGACTGTACCTCAATTATATCTTCGTTTTTGGTTTTCCCGATTGCAGCGTCCTTTTTGACCGGTGATTTTGGCACGGGTGGCACGTGATCTCCGAGGGTGGCGTCTGGTTCGGGTGTTGCTTTCTTCGGCGGTGCATGGGACAAGCGGGATGTATTGAATACCGATGGCCTTCCACCTCTGATTATGGGAGATGTCGCCATGACAAAATTGTTGCCTGAAAGTTAAACATAGGGGATGTGTCAACAAAATGTTTCCCTGGACAATAGGCGAACAGAAGCTTTCGTATATCATGTGAATAAGTTCGGCGTTTACAACCAGGTGCCCTGAAATAATCTTATTATGACTAAACGGTGGCCATGTTGGATATTTTTTCAACCTGAGTTAAGCTGTTATCTGCTATATCTTGCCATGTAATGGCTATACACAGTTACGTTGGATCGGACTTTGTGCCCGATCTCCTCCTCAGTTAGGTCTTGAAGCCTACGAAGAGCGGCCTATGTGTACAGTACAATAGGAGGAGAGTGCCCTTACGGCATTTTGGTTTTAAATGAAGTAATTATTTTAATGTATGAAAAAGAGATAAAATCAGCAGTGTGGTGACCCGTGCTGCCATGATGCTGCTGTTAGAAAGTCAAAACTGCTCCTCATGGATTTGACAGTAAACGATTAACAAATGGATTCCTAGCCATGAAACTACCCCTCTCCAAATACACTCATCAATAAAGCAACAGACATGATCGACAGACCCTCTACCACAGGATAGACTATTCAAGGACAAACACACTCCCTCAAAATGTGTTCGCCACGCCGGGTCAATATGCTAGTTATGGTAAAAATGATTAAGCCCAGCAGCATCCTTGCACCCAGAGTCTTCACAACCGTTCCCCTTCTCGCACTTGGTTCCGTGTTGACGGAGGGTACGACCGTAAATGACCAGAGATTCCCAAGATGGCCTAGCAGGGAAATTTACGAACCATTGACATCTATTCCCATTTTTGGACGTCAAAAGAAATTAATGAAAAGTATCATAATGTCACCATCTTTATGAAGCAATGACGTACACGTAAAGATCAGAGGTCCATTTTCATTGTGGATTTTGTCCGCATTATAGGGCCAAAGTCCACTCTGTCAGTGTGACCTCCTCTTTACGTCTTTGGACTCGCATTGGTATAAGAAAAGGGATGGGACTTAAGCAGTTTCATTTTTTGCAACACGTACGTTTTCCTTGAGCTCGACTGCGGAGTGTGACAGTTTCTTTCTGATTGTGCTGTACCATGACTGTCGCCATACATAACCTAGTCTTGGTGGCCAGCGAAGGAACAGGAGTATACTTATCGTTGTAAATGTACGGAAACTTGACCGCCTTTGCATCTTTATTCAGCTGTAAAAATAACATGTGGCCGATGACGTTTCGGGCAGGTGCCGTAGGCCTACTAAAAAGATTCAAAACTTCGGGATGAGCCAATCGAATACAGAGATCGCATACGCAAAGCCTGTCCTATTATAGCGGAGCGGCTCGAGGACAGAGGACCAGTCTGTTTCATAATCATTTTGAAGATTGATATTAGTTTCGCTTACATTTGGAGCGCTCCTTGTCTTGGAATAAGATGGCCTCACTGCCAGCCACGGGTGGCGCAGAATCTGGGAGATTGTTGGACGACTGTTTGTGTCGTGCTGCAGGATCTTGTAGATCAGATCCCGATACTCTGTAAAGGAAGATAATGCGAGACATGTCCAAATGCAGGGAGGGGATGCCGAAGGATTATTCAGTCAGTGAGGCGCGCTTTTGTCATAACTAGCCATTTCAGGCTGAAGTCACTAACTCTGAAGATGAAACTGCGTGGCCCGACTGAAACATTCTGGGCTGGGTTGCACAAAACTCATGTTAGCGCTAACTGTGGTTATAGGCCTATAGGGAAGAATCGCTGAAGAAAGTAACTGATGACAGTGATGTGAGAAAGACAGACGGAGAAGGAATGCTAACCGTCTGCCAAGTTTGCAGATTTTAAACAAACTCACCCATAGAGACAGGCTTTGTAAAAGTGAACTTTTGTTTCTTCATCAGGTCCTCCATGACAGGAATGCGATCATCGTCGAATGGTACTCCTCCGTTTACCATGCTGTATAGGATGATACCGCTGTAAACACAAGACGAGAGTCGGGGTAAGTCAACCGAAATCATTTGTATCTTGCTGGTTTGCTCGTATGCACCCAGAGCCTCATTCTGGGAAGTGTTTTGACCGATCCACGTGACGAGAGGCGACAGTGACGCTATAGCCAGCAATACCTTCGATGTGGCCAGTGAAATTAATGGGTCTTGGCTAGTTTGTTCATACAAATGATGCATCAGTAAATGCTTTAATTCTGCTGGCGAAACGTATTACGACTAGTGCGGCCATGACGTCACATCATAGCCCTTTCACCTGGTGACGTCATCATACGTTGCATGGCGACTCGAAAAATCACGTTGCTAGGATGATGATGTCATAACTAATTGAATCCATGGACAGTGCCTAGCGACGCAAAAAATTCTATAAAATGTTTTTTGTAAAAAAAACTTGCAGAAGGTGATGAGTAAAACGTCTGCGAATTTTCGTCGGATTTGGACGAAAAACGAAGGCGTGTATCGCAGTGCAGTATGAAATTCGGCTTTAGCGTATGAATAGATCAAACTCAATTTCAAATTGCCATTAGGCCTAAATAATATTCAACAGAGGGAAGGCGCGCTTGTTCTTGTCCTCCAGTATTCTTGAGATACATTCGAAAACGAGGCTGAGTGTGATAGAAGTCCGTTTTGCGCAAGGTGACATGTGAATGATTTCCGATTTTCGAATGATCACTTTATGAATGGCTAGGCATGTAAGGAGGCTTTGGTTATTTGCACTACCGGTACCTCATCCGTTCATCAAGGGCAAAACTGTTCTTAGTTATTCAAAGTACCACATCTTTTAAATTCAGAATAAATACTAAAATAACTTACAGACTCCAGATGTCGGCGATCTTCGCGTCGTAGACTTTGTTCGTCAGCACTTCTGGTGAAGCATACACGTATGAACCGCAAGGGATCTTGAGGAAGGTGTTATCTTTAACACCGATACCAAAGCCAAAATCTGAGAAAGAAAGTCACGGACATTGGGGGGTCAGCATTATCCATCTTGGAAAATCGGCCCAGAAGGGTTTGAGTGCGGATTAGCCGTTGTGTGCAGTTGCTTTTTTTAGCTTTTAGCCCTGATTTTTTTACTTACCGGAAAGTTTAATGGCGTCGTTTTCATCAATCAATAGGTTTTCCAACTTCAAGTCCCTGTGCGCAAAATTATACCTGTGAAGGTGTAACACAGCGCGGCAAACCTGGCGGAAGTATCTCTTCGCCTTTTCTTCCGGCAGGCCACGTTGAACGTCCTCCTCGTCTCCGAAATTGATCTTGGAGAGAAGGTCGCATTGGCCTAGATCACTGACGATGTAGAGGAAGTTATCTGTCTTGAAGGACTCCAAATATTGCACCTGAAACATGCATATCATTATGACGTCATAGAGCGAGGTCACGGAGGTCAATGTCAAAGGTCAATAAACTTTCGTCAAACGTTAGTGCGTTTAATACATCGAATTCGCATTAGCGTAAAAATCCAGGACAACCTGGCATCAGATAGGCCTACACTATGTAGGCCAACATAACGTCAACTTGACGCAACTGAGGGCGACATGAGCCTACACCCGAGTTTTCAAGGGTTTAACTTGTTAACTTACCACGTGATCGTGAACTGGAAGACCTCTGTGAATCTGTAGCTCACGAGAAATGTACGTTTCTACGTACTCCTTCGGTGCATTTCTGATGTCAATAATTTTGATAGCAACCTAGAATATAAGGAATTTCTTCTGACTGATATGCGTACTCAGATCTGATCCGAAGCTGACGTCAATTCTGTCCTCTTTCAATGCTGCCGCCAAAACTTAACGGGGCCACGAGGAGCAGTCGTTAAAACGTGGACGTCCTTTGGCCAGATCGACTTAATCGATTGAAAAATTCACAATATATCTGTTCAAATCTTCCCCTCCGCACAGTTCGTCTGGAAATTTTTGTCTCCGCCGGTGAAAGAAATCTCTACTTATCCTAGCACCACTTAATATATTAAGGTAGGGTCTGGAGGAAAAAATCCTCACAAGTCTCGATATGTGCAAATAGTCGCCGGAGGCTGTTTCCCAAAATCAGACATGTAGACCTATGATATTCGTCTCGTCCATTTGTCCTCAGCTGTAGCAGCCTGTGCTGCAGGCTTCACCGAGTCAAGCCAGGATGCCGCCAAGCCAGATTTCCCTCGCTGTGCAGCTTTATCATGTTTATGCTTCTTTGGCATAGCGATAGGCCTAGTAGGGTCTTCAGGAGACCAAGAATACCGAAAAGGTATGCGGGACAAGGATAATGGCCTAAAGACAGCATTGTGCAAAAACGGGGGAATCCCAACAAATTTGTGCCAGATTTTTGAAAGTAGCCTACAGAGATCTCGGCATCTCCCCCATTCACGTCTAAAAAAATTAGGCACAGGGAAAATATTCATAGAGTAAAAATCGCAAAAGATAATTTCAACTTGGCGATGAAATTGGTGGAATGGCGGGCGAAAACTTACAGCAGTATGGTTCTTCCTCTCCGCATACTTAGCCATTCTTGGCACTTTCAATTTCTGCGGCAGCATTTCAGCCATGCGAACCACAGCTGAAGATCCTTCGCCGATGAAATGACCAAGAGCATAGCCATGACTTTCGGCTTCTTGCCTCTGTATTACATAAGCACGTGCAGCATGGGAGGGGCATCTCCTCCTTTTCGGTCGCTCGGCTTCGTCGATATCAATTTTGGGTGTTTGAACACGGTCCTGCTTCACCACGGTCGTGGTTGTGTCCGTATTATCACTGTCCATTTTGGCAAGCTGTGACGTCCGGATGCCGTCTTGTTTTGCGTAATGTTGGCCCGAACTTCTCGGGATTCTGATTTGGCACCTCGTAACTTTACTTTTAGATGGAATAAGATTCGATATCAGTTTTACGGGGCTTTTTTCCCCCACACAAATCTGTGTTGGTCTGCATAGTCAAGACTGTCACGAACAGCAACGGTTGTCACGTAACAACGTCCCGGCATGCATCATCACTCACCAGTGACGTCACGTGCGAGCGAATGACGTCATGACTGTGCGAAGCGCAGGCTTGATATAAAACACGGGAGACACGTAGAGTTCGGACCATCTCCTCGGCGGATGCCTTGGAGACCTCATGAAAAGCGATTCAATCTTGAGTCCAGCGAGATGACCAGTGTCTTCCGCTGGAGACTGTCACGTCAAAAACATCTTCGAAAGAAATCTCTGGGAATCTCAAATGGGGCTTTATTGGTCAAAGAAAGTTGTAGCGTTTTCTTGAGTCAGATAGGCCTACGGGTAACCAGTTGAAGAGGAAGCTTTTCAGACTGCAGACCTAATGAAAAATGTACTAGTACCGCACACTATAGCTGGCATATAGCGACAATCAATTCTCGTCATGCCTTGATGATTGGGAAAACCCGGAAGTAGGCAATCGTTGCAGACATGGGGAATTCCCACTGGCAACCGGTTTTGTCTACATTTTTGCTGATGTCCATATAATTTCGTAAATAGCTGTCACGGGACTGAAATTGGCAAGCGAAGGTGAGTTTTCACATGCCATATACGGCAATCCAGTCATTCGCGGTGGATCGGCTAAGTCCGTGAGTTGCTATTTGCTTATTCAGGCTCATCCAGAAATTCTGATTTCACAAGTCGGTGGCCTGGTAACTAAGGCCATCAGGGCCATCGTTAGTTTTCTAGAGGGGGGGGGGGGTCGGACGCCGATGGTCTTGCGTCAAAGTATAAACTAGGCTTTAGGCTTTACACGCGACAGCGATAACATCCGACGCAAGTACAGAAACCGCTGAATGCATTCTGAATGCAGCCGGTTTTGGTTGCACAACCAGAGAGTCCCCGCTCAGTGTTTCCAAAATGGCTTCCACCATTTCTCGCTTCGAGAGGCCGTGCAAAGAATTGGATGGTGGATTCTCAGTACCGGTAACCTATCTGTTAAAGAAAGTGCCCTGCTATCCCATTTCGACTCTTGCAGTGTGAAAACGCCGCACACGGATGTACACGATGTACAAGTGTATTGCACAGTACGTGATTCACTGACATCGCGTCATTGACGTAGCGTCCTCCCAGATCGGATGCCGGGTCGCAAACTGCACTGCCGAATTTCCACGAAATATCGACACTGTTATCGAACGGCATCCGCCATTTTGATTTTTGCGGCCGCGGATGGATAGGCCTATGTGATCAGGCCTCACATATCACATCGAAAATCAGAACCTTGCGCGTAAACAACTATATTCACGCCTAAGCTTCTCCCTGCAATCGATGTGTGACGATTTCGAAATGAATAGAAATAAATATATATTTTCCTGAACTTTATAAAGTGAAATGTGTGTTTGACATGCGCCCTTTTAAAGCCGCACAGTATGCACCGCTACTCACTCCCAGTTCGGCCGAAATCATAGCAACCTCATTACAGGCGTGCGTAATGTTACCAGAGAACCATATATTATAGCATATATCCTGCATCGAGGCTGGGGGAATCCCCAATGCTGCGTGTAGTCTCGCGCAGCAGCCGTTTCGTTCCGCAGTACTGCTAAACGGCCCGGCTACACGGATCCCCAGATTCAAAACAGCGGCTGGGTGACCGAGACAAGGGTCGCCGATTATGACCCATCTGTCTATACTGTGCGGCTTTAAAGAAAGTGTATCTGGGAGATGCTTGGTCACGTGGGTAAATAAAATGCACGTGGCCATGGAGTACATTGGTCTCAGAATAACTGAAAAACGTCGAGATATCTTGCGACAAATTGATTATGTCTTGCATCTAAGCCTCATTTTTAGCTCACCTGTGAGCTTTTGTCGTGGTGCAGCGTCCGTCGTCGTCGTCCGTTAGCAGGGCACGTTTCGTAAACGCTGAAGCTATTGATCTGAAACTTGGTACATATATACCCCTAGGTCAAATGACCTACGACACCAAGTTTCGGTCCGATTCGATTCTTGGCTTGGCCTCCAGGGGTGGCCGCATAGAAACTCCGCTAGCGCTAGCGGAGCCCATCTGCCGATAGTGTTGTACATTTTTCCATGTATTTTAACATCGATAGGCTGTCGAAGCACTAGCGGAGTTTCTATGCGGCTACCCCAGGTGGCCAAAACCAAAAACACAAAAAGTGCAATTTAACTCCTGAACTAATGACTGGATCATCTCCCAATTTTTATCATACATGTAGGCCTAGGTGTATCTATTAAATTAGGATACATAACATATATAACAGGTTTTTGATTTGACCTACTTTTCAAGGCCACAGAGGTCAAAGTTCGACAAAAGTAACGAACCTGCCACAGTTCTTAATTATTTCACCGAGCGCCTTCATATCTTGCATAAACATGTATTAGAGGGGTACCTTCAAAAATACCGAGTTTCGGCCCGATCGGACATCCAATATGGCCACCAGGTGGCGTAACCTGAAAATCATCCAAGTGCTATAACTCAGGAACGGCTTGACCCAGAGTGCTCAAACTTGATATTTACCTCCCTCTAGATGACCTTTAAAGTCTGGCAACATCTATCTTTGACCTAATGGAATGCGGAAGCTAGGAAATTGATCGTTGGATTTTCCACGGACCTTTAATCACACGCGGCTATTGAATGACCGGTGGACAACGCGAACAATCGGGGAACGACCACAAGTGATCGACAGCAAAACCGCAAAGCTCTGTCACATTACATGACTTCCACATTCCATTAGGTCGAAGATAGATGTTGCCAGACTTTACAAGCACGTCAAATTTCGGCCTGATTAAACTTCCAATATGGCCACCAGGTGGCGCAACCCGAAAATCATCAAATGTGCTATAACTCAGGAATGACTTGACCCAGAGCGCTCAAATGTGCTATGTGGCTCCCTCTAGATGACCTTTATGTGCATGTGAAGTTTTGGCCTGAGCGGACATCCAATATGGCCGCCAGGTGGCATAACCGAAAAATCATTGAATCATTGTGCCTTCGTGGATTACATGTATAAGACCATTAGCTGAACAAGCCCACTGTGATTTTGATCCAGAAATGCCAAGACCCGTAACACCAGGTGTCCAGACACCAGAGCTGTATTTTTAGCCATACCTTGCTGTTCTGTTTATTGCCCTCCCACCATCTGTTGGATGGTGATATGGGAAACAAAGTACTATAAATAGGTAATCAGCAGCGGGGGTGAACAGGTAATTGGAAAAGCCCACTAGTGTATCTGGCCCTCAAGCCCACGAGAAAAATGGCTCATAAAATCATTATTTTCTGCTCGATTTGAAAAATTCGAACACATATTTGATATACCATCAAATTTAACATCCGCTGGTGACACTCACAAACACTGCACACATCTTTGTGTTGGATTTTCTTACTTTAGTCAGAGGCATTAATTTGCCTGGATTACGTAACTTCCTCCTTATCTGTACCCCGATAGAATGCGAAATATCGGGGTATATTAGGTCTGCTGCTCAATGGTGATGTAAATGTAATGACTGCTTTCGATACAGTGAACAGAGTGCTTTTATGGAAAAAGCTACTAGACCTGGGGATCGGTGGTAACACACTCAGGGTAATTCGAGACATGTACGAGAAAGCTAAAGCATGTGTCTCGTTTGATGGAAGAAAATCTGGATTCTTTGCTTCCAAAGTTGGAGTGAAGCAAGGGGAAAATTTGTCCCCCATACTTTTTGCCCTTTACATTAACGATCTAACGGGAGTTCACAGGCGTCCAAAATCAAACATGTTTCATATCTGGAGTTCAGTGGCGTCCGGCGGCGTTCTCCTGATTCAATTCGAAGTACATTGGTTATTTTTCTCTCATAATGGAAATGTTCCACCAGAGTTAACACTGGTGTTAACACTGGTGGTGTCAGCTGAATGAAATGCTGTGACTAAAAGCAAGTGCACACACGTCCTACCTTGGCATAGCTGGGCTATTTTTTAGGGGATTACTAAAAGGTAAGCTAGAATTGAAGAACATCAATGAAGAACATGGCCAATATTGGCCATGCTCCTGTGATCATGAAATTTGTCTGCGATTTGTTACACTTGTTCCTCAGTGAGCCGAAGATGTCTTGAAAGTGGGTCAGATGTGTCTGCTGGCCTTCGGACATGACTAGGGGCCCTTTGATCTGCAGTTCCTGCAACCACTTCCTGAAAACCTACAAACAACATGACTGCCAACACCAATACCCAACTTTGAACTCTGGCGGGTGTTAAACCCCTGGGGTTCAGAGTTGACACCACTATAAAGGCCTTTTAAAATCTGCATTCTGACACCGAGTTCAGTTCAGCCCAGACTTTGTGTTGAGTTAACACCGACCGTGACTTTGAACTGGGGTTACACCGGTGTTGGTGTCACACCAGTGTCAACACAGAGCAGTTCAAAGTTCGGCTTAAACCCGGTGTTAGTGTTTAACTCCTATCACCAACACCAACTTTGACCTCACCCAATGTCATATTTGAGACTGTGGAGTATCTGTCTCCCAGGGACTTGGTCTACTTATCTCGACCTAGAACACCACAGGGATACAGCAGAAAGTTGGGGCCTATACCATTTTGAAGAGGACTTCCTAAGGAATAAAATGGTGCCTCATTTTTTAAAACTGACCCCGGGAATATGGAAAAAATCAAATATCTGTAGAAGAAAAATTTCTCGCCTACAACAATCCCCCATATTTAGGGGACCAACTTATGACATGCGACCACATTGCACATAAAGTTAAATTCCATTCTTTCGTCGATGGAGAATTTTATATTTAAGATTCTGTGAAAGTTTGAGTGAATTCCTTTGAGTAGTTTTTGTAAAACCGCGAACAAAAGTGATTGACGAGATCCATAGAAGAAACTGAATGTCCTCCTCACCTGTGAGGTGTGCAGGCCATAATGAAAGCAGTTATTACCATGCAGTTCCAAACGGTCGTCATTGACTGGGGTATACAGCAACCAGACATACCACAGCAATACGTCCGTTCGTACCTTGCATGCGCCGTTCTGTGCAGCCAGCTGAAATGTGCAACATTTGACGCCCTTGCAGAACGGAGACGTTTTATCTGTCAGATGAGCAAAAAACGGGCGATGTGTATGGAGAAATCAGAAGCATTTGGATTTCCTGGGACCCGGATGTACCAGATGAAGGTAACTACATGTTTTCAACGCGATGTTGTCCGTTTATTTACAATGAAGGTATAAACTCTAATGGGAGATTGTACAAAAGGGGCTGTTCGTTTTCGTCACTCGAGGAATCTGAGTTGTGATCCTTGGGAAAACGGAAAAGCTATCACTTGGAAATCGCAGGGATTATTTGTTGTGCTTTACAGAATAATGGCTGCAGTTTGCGTAGCTTTCTCCATTTTCTCAAGGATCAGCTCGACGGAGGTGGTGAGCACCGAGAGCGCGAAGCCCACACGGGGGTCTGGGGGTCCTCCCCCAGAAAAGTTTGACAATTTGAGTACATTTAGATGCATTTTCCTGGCATCTGAGAGCAAAAAACTCGAATTTTTGTGTGATTGAATTTTTCTTGCTAAAAAAATCACTGCTCTGCCAAAAATAGGGGGCGTACGCCCCCACGCCCCCTGGATCCGACCCTGTGTATACTGAGTGGCGTCCGTCCGTCTGTACCCTTACGAAAAATTCCCTTAAAGGCCCGTTGTCACATGCAACTTTTCATATGCAACTTCATGCAACTTGTTAATGCATAAACCTGATGAGACCAAAAATTTCATCGAAGTTGCATGTGTAAACGGGCATGCAACTTGTTGCAACTAACTACTGCAACGTAGTTGTAAAATTATGATCAATGGAGTAAGATGTAAAAGTTAAAAGTAAGAAGTTAATGCAATCCATGAAAATATAGGTATTCGTACTTTTTTCCTGAACCTTTTTTTCTCCGAAAGACCGATTTCGAAAATCTTTCCCTTCAGCTGATAAAATCTTTGTTAATCACCTAGAATTTGTGGACAACGCCCCTCTGTATTGACCAAAGCAAGGATATATTGAGAAACCGTCGTGAAACATTAAGCCAATGTGCATGAAAGACAGAAATGCAATGAATAAATCAGAAACTGAAAATGCATTGTAAGAAAATACATATTTATTTAAATATTACCAATGTTCCGCCTACACATTTGTTACATTACAGTGAAAATCTTTGGAATCGACGATTTTATTCACATCAATGGTCAAAATGACTTATATACATGAAATCATTCATTCAGTACTTCCTGGAAATGAACAAATTCCAAGTGGGTTAGACATTTGACACCAGTTCAACAGACTACGGCAGTACTCGCAAATTGGAATTCAAATTTACTCCAATTAGGAAATAAAATTTGCTAACTGAACTGGATTGGCATCTATTTGAAGAAAAAAAACAACTTCCAAATTGGAGTTCAAATTGAATCCATTTTGGAAAACAAAATGTGCAAACTTGATTAGAAATTGACACGATTTGGAAATGGAATTACAATTTGGAGTTCAAATTCACTCCAATTAGGAATTAATTCCGCAAACTGGACTGCATACTAGTATTGCCTCCTTGAAAAAAGAACCTCCAAATATGAGTTCAAATTGAATCCAATTAGGAAAACAACATGAACAAGGTATGCAAAATTGATTTGAAATTAACTCCTATTTGGAAATGGAGGTTGCAAATTGGAGTTCAAATCTACTCCAATTACAAGTGTTTGCATAGTGAATCCTACTTGAAGAACCTCCAAACTGGAGTTCAAATTGAATCCAATTTGGGTATTAATTGATGCAGACTTGATTTGAAATGAAATTAAGTCCAATTTGGAAATGGAGGTAAAGGAAGACCCGCAAACTGGACGACTGTCATTTGGCACCTGCTTGCAAATATTAAGAATATGCATAATATGCATAAAGTTGAGTTAAAATCGACTCCAATTAGTAAATAAAATGCAAAATGGAGTTCAGATTGACTCCAATTTGCAAACAGAATGAAAAATGCAAAGTAGAGTTCAAGTTGACTCCAGTTTGGAAATAAGATGCCAACTATGATCAGAAATCGACTCGCATAGAAATTGCAGATTGGAGTTGAAATTGACTCCAATTTGGAAACCCGCAAATTCGGTCAGCCGATTGACTCCTACTTAACTTGGCAATAGAAAATGCTATAGCTTGATTTCAAATTGACTTCATCCGCTGCATCTGGACGGAAATATAGGCTGCAATGCAAATAATGGTTACGGTACTCTTGTTTGATGATAAGTTCATATAAAAACACCAATTCGCTTCAATTTTTGTGGTTTACTTTAAAGCCGAACGTTCCTCTCTGTTGATGGTCCCTTTGGCTACCCTTCACCCCTCACTGCCCACAGTGTCTCTGTTGATGCATAAAAAATAACTTCTTGTTTGCACTCCATCCAGCTGTCTGCACTGCCTCATAAAATGCTGTATACTACTTTGAGTGCACATTATGAGATCAGCGTGCACTAGTTGATACCCTATTATGAATTAAATGAGATTACATATTGAGGAGGTCGTCAATTACTTTACATGACTGTACCTCAATTATATCTTCGTTTTTGGTTTTCCCGATTGCAGCGTCCTTTTTGACCGGTGATTTTGGCACGGGTGGCACGTGATCTCCGAGGGTGGCGTCTGGTTCGGGTGTTGCTTTCTTCGGCGGTGCATGGGACAAGCGGGATGTATTGAATACCGATGGCCTTCCACCTCTGATTATGGGAGATGTCGCCATGACAAAATTGTTGCCTGAAAGTTAAACATAGGGGATGTGTCAACAAAATGTTTCCCTGGACAATAGGCGAACAGAAGCTTTCGTATATCATGTGAATAAGTTCGGCGTTTACAACCAGGTGCCCTGAAATAATCTTATTATGACTAAACGGTGGCCATGTTGGATATTTTTTCAACCTGAGTTAAGCTGTTATCTGCTATATCTTGCCATGTAATGGCTATACACAGTTACGTTGGATCGGACTTTGTGCCCGATCTCCTCCTCAGTTAGGTCTTGAAGCCTACGAAGAGCGGCCTATGTGTACAGTACAATAGGAGGAGAGTGCCCTTACGGCATTTTGGTTTTAAATGAAGTAATTATTTTAATGTATGAAAAAGAGATAAAATCAGCAGTGTGGTGACCCGTGCTGCCATGATGCTGCTGTTAGAAAGTCAAAACTGCTCCTCATGGATTTGACAGTAAACGATTAACAAATGGATTCCTAGCCATGAAACTACCCCTCTCCAAATACACTCATCAATAAAGCAACAGACATGATCGACAGACCCTCTACCACAGGATAGACTATTCAAGGACAAACACACTCCCTCAAAATGTGTTCGCCACGCCGGGTCAATATGCTAGTTATGGTAAAAATGATTAAGCCCAGCAGCATCCTTGCACCCAGAGTCTTCACAACCGTTCCCCTTCTCGCACTTGGTTCCGTGTTGACGGAGGGTACGACCGTAAATGACCAGAGATTCCCAAGATGGCCTAGCAGGGAAATTTACGAACCATTGACATCTATTCCCATTTTTGGACGTCAAAAGAAATTAATGAAAAGTATCATAATGTCACCATCTTTATGAAGCAATGACGTACACGTAAAGATCAGAGGTCCATTTTCATTGTGGATTTTGTCCGCATTATAGGGCCAAAGTCCACTCTGTCAGTGTGACCTCCTCTTTACGTCTTTGGACTCGCATTGGTATAAGAAAAGGGATGGGACTTAAGCAGTTTCATTTTTTGCAACACGTACGTTTTCCTTGAGCTCGACTGCGGAGTGTGACAGTTTCTTTCTGATTGTGCTGTACCATGACTGTCGCCATACATAACCTAGTCTTGGTGGCCAGCGAAGGAACAGGAGTATACTTATCGTTGTAAATGTACGGAAACTTGACCGCCTTTGCATCTTTATTCAGCTGTAAAAATAACATGTGGCCGATGACGTTTTGGGCAGGTGCCGTAGGCCTACTAAAAAGATTCAAAACTTCGGGATGAGCCAATCGAATACAGAGATCGCATACGCAAAGCCTGTCCTATTATAGCGGAGCGGCTCGAGGACAGAGGACCAGTCTGTTTCATAATCATTTTGAAGATTGATATTAGTTTCGCTTACATTTGGAGCGCTCCTTGTCTTGGAATAAGATGGCCTCACTGCCAGCCACGGGTGGCGCAGAATCTGGGAGATTGTTGGACGACTGTTTGTGTCGTGCTGCAGGATCTTGTAGATCAGATCCCGATACTCTGTAAAGGAAGATAATGCGAGACATGTCCAAATGCAGGGAGGGGATGCCGAAGGATTATTCAGTCAGTGAGGCGCGCTTTTGTCATAACTAGCCATTTCAGGCTGAAGTCACTAACTCTGAAGATGAAACTGCGTGGCCCGACTGAAACATTCTGGGCTGGGTTGCACAAAACTCATGTTAGCGCTAACTGTGGTTATAGGCCTATAGGGAAGAATCGCTGAAGAAAGTAACTGATGACAGTGATGTGAGAAAGACAGACGGAGAAGGAATGCTAACCGTCTGCCAAGTTTGCAGATTTTAAACAAACTCACCCATAGAGACAGGCTTTGTAAAAGTGAACTTTTGTTTCTTCATCAGGTCCTCCATGACAGGAATGCGATCATCGTCGAATGGTACTCCTCCGTTTACCATGCTGTATAGGATGATACCGCTGTAAAAACAAGACGAGAGTCGGGGTAAGTCAACCGAAATCATTTGTATCTTGCTGGTTTGCCCGTATGCATACAGAGCGATTCTTTGCCGAAACGTATTAGTGCGATTGTATGACGTCACATCGTAGCCCGTTCACCTGGTGACGTCATCATACTTTGCATGGCGACTCAAAAAATCACGTTGCTAGGCTGATGATATCAACTCATTGAATCCATGGACAGTGCCTAGCGACGCAAAAAAATTCTATAGAGGCTATGCACTGACGTCATCAAATGACGTCATCAATGGGTATGGCGCCACGTGTTGGATGGAAAATGGACGGAGCACGTGGTCAGATGCACTGCGTCAGCATGTCACAACGTTCCATCCAACATGGCGTCACCTCGCTGATGACGTCACGTGCATAGCCTCTATAAAATGTTTGGTCCGAAATGTTTTTTGTGCAAATAATTTGCACAAGTTGATGAGTAAAACATCTGCGAATTTTCGTCGGATTTGGACGAAAAACGAAGGCGTGTATTGCTGTGCTGTGTGAAATTCGGCTTCAGCGTATGAATAGATCGTGACTTTGCATTAAACGATATTCAAACTCAATTTCAAATTGCCGTTAAATAATATTCAAAAGAGGGAAGGTGCACTTGTTCTTGTCTTCTAGTATTCTTGAGATACATTCGAAAACGAGGCTGAGTGTGATAGAAGTCCGTTTTGCGCAAGGTGATATGTTTAGAGTTCCAATGATTTCCGATTTTCGAATGATCACTTTATGAATGGCTAGGCATGTAGGGAGGTTTGGTTTTTTGCACTACCGGTACCTCATCCGTTCATCCAGGGCAAAAATGTTCTTAGTTATTCAAAGTACCACATCTTTTAAATTCAGAATAAATACTAAAATAACTTACAGACTCCAGATGTCGGCGATCTTCGCATCGTAGACTTTGTTCGTCAGCACTTCAGGTGAAGCATAGACGTATGACCCACAAGGGATCTTGAGGAAGGTGTTATCTTTAACACCGATACCAAAGCCAAAATCTGAGAAAGAAAGTCACGGACATTGGGGGGTCAGCATTATCCATCTTGGAAAAGTTCGGCCCAGAAGGGTTTGGGTGCGGATTAGCCGTTGTGTGCAGTTGCTTTTTTTAGCTTTTAGCCCTGATTTTTTTACTTACCGGAAAGTTTAATGGCGTCATTTTCATCAATCAACAGGTTTTCCAACTTCAAGTCCCTGTGCGCAAAATTATACCTGTGAAGGTGTAACACAGCGCGGCAAACCTGGCGGAAGTATCTCTTGGCTTTTTCTTCCGGCAGGCCGCGTTGAATGTTCTCCTCGTCTCCGAAGTTGATCTTAGAAAGAACGTCGCATTGGCCAAGATCACTGACGATGTAGAGGAAGTTGTCTGTCTTGAAAGACTCCAAATATTGCACCTGAAACATCATTATGACGTCATAGAGCGAGGTCACGGGAGTCAATGTCAAAGGTCAATAACTTTCGCCAAACGTTAGTGCGTTTAATACATCGAACATGTCGAATTCGCATTTGCGTAAAAATCCAGGACAACCTGGCATCAGATAGGCCTACACTATGTAGGCCAACATAACGTCAACTTGACGCAACTGAGGGCAACATGAGCCTACACCCGAGTTTTCAAGGATTCAACTTGTTAACTTACCACGTGATCGTGAACTGGAAGACCTCTGTGAATCTGTAGCTCACGAGAAATGTACGTTTCTACGTACTCCTTCGGTGCATTTCTGATATCAATAATTTTGATAGCAACCTATAGAATATAAGGAATTTCTTCTGACTGATATGCGTACTCAGATCTTACCCGAAGCTGACGTCAATTCTGTCCTCTTCCAAAGGTGTCGCCAAAACTTAGCGGGGCCATGAGGAGCAGCAGATGTGAATTACGTGTCTGTCGTTAAAATGTGGAGGTCCTTTGGCCAGGGCTGGGTTGCACAAAACTCATGTTAGCGCTAACTTGGTGTTAGCGCTAACTTTATGTTAAGTGACGTAAAAAGACAATGGATTTTTACGTCATTTAACATAAAGTTAGCGCTAACACCACGTTAGCGCTATCATAAGTTTTGTGCAACCGGCTCCAGATCGACATGATCGATCATAAACAAATTCACAACCTATCTCAGTTCAAATCTTTCCCCTCCACACAGTTCGTCAGCATCGGCTGTAAATCCTTAATAGCACACGCTGCGACTGGAGATTTTTGTCTCCGCCGGTGAAAGAAATAACACCGCTTAAAACGGACTATCAGACATGTTTGATATTCGTCTCCATTTGTCCTCAGTTGTATAGCAGCCTGTGCTGCAGGCTTCACCGAGTCAGGCCAGGGTGCCGGCAAGCCAGATTTCCCTCGCCGTGCAGCTTATGCTTCTTTGGCATAGCGATAGGCCTAGTAGGGTCTTCAGGAGAGGGGATACAAAGACCAAGAATACCGAAAAGGTATGCGAGACAAGGATAATGGCCTAAAGACAAAGCCTTGTGCAAAAACGGGGGAATCCAACAAATTTGTGCCAGATTTTTGAAAGTAGCCTACAGAGATCTCGGCACCTTCCCCATTCACCTCTAAAAAAATTAAGCGCAGGGAAAATCATGTTGAATGAGTAAAAATCTCAGAAGATAATTTTAACTTGGCGATGAAATTGGTGGAATGGCGGGCGAAAACTTACAGCAGTATGGTTCTTCCTCTCCGCATACTTAGCCATTCTTGGCACTTTCAATTTCTGCGGCAGCATTTCAGCCATGCGAACCACAGCTGAAGATCCTTCGCCGATGAAATGACCAAGAGCATAGCCATGACTTTCGGCTTCTTGCCTCTGTATTACATAAGCACGTGCAGCATGGGAGGGGCATCTCCTCCTTTTCGGTCGTTCGGCTTCCTCGATATCAGTTTTGGGTGTTTGAACACGGTCCTGCTTCAGGGCCACGGTCGTGGTTGTGTCCGTATCATCACTGTCCATTTTGGCAAGCTGTGACGTCAGGATGCCGTCTTGTTTTGCGTAATGTTGGCCCGAAGTTCTCAGGATTCTGATTTGGCACCTCGTTAGGTTACTTTAGTTACATGTTTTACGGGGCTTTTTCCCCCACACAAAACTGTGTTGGTCTGCATAGTCAAGACTGTCACGAACAGCAACGGTTGTCACGTAACAACGTCCCGGCATGCATCATCACTCACCAGTGACGTCACGTGCGAGCGAATGACGTCATGACTGTGCGAAGCGCAGGCTTGATATAAAACACGGGAGACACGTAGAGTTCGGACCATCTCATCGGCGGATGCCTTGGAGACCTCATGAAAAGCGATTCAATCTTGAGTCCAGCGAGATGACCAGTGTCGTCCGCTGGAGACTGTCACGTCAAAAACATCTTCGAAAGAAATCTCTGGGAATCTCAAATGGGGGCTTTATTGGTCAAAGAAAATTGTAGCATTTTCTTGAGTTTGATAGGCCAGCTACATCTCACAAGTTGAAGTTTTCATTTTTGCCGCGTAAGGGCTGATTCATACTCGCTTGCGGACCGTCAAGCGCATGAAACTGATCGCAGGTTTCCACGACGTGAATGTGCACACGCAGTGAAATTGATCATAGTCGGCGCAAAATCCGGACGGAGTATTAATATGAATCAGCCTTAAAGGAAGCTTTTCAGACTGCAGATCTAAATGAAATATGTAATACCGCACAGGCGCGGATCCAGAGGGGGGGGGGTCGTGACTCCCTTCTCTGCTCGCCACCAGCAATTGTTTTTTTCTTCAATAATTTTGCGACAATCAGTAAAAAACGCAAGAATAAAGCTTCTGCTTTGATACTGAAATGCCAGAAAATCCCGTCTACGGCCTTCTAGGATTTCAAAATTTTCTGGGGGAGGCCCCACCAGACCCCTGTCGGCGCGGGTATCTTCGGCGCCCGCCTGCAACGACGCCCTCGGCGGCCCTGACCCCCCTCTGCCAAAAATCCTGGATCCGCGCCTGACCGCACCCCCACATAGCTGGGATATAGCGACAATCAATTCTCGTCATGCCTCGATGATAAGTGGGAAAACCCGGAAGTAAATGTAGGCTATCGTTGCAGACATGGGGAATTCCCACTAACGGCAACCGGTTCTGTGTACATATTTTTACTGATGCCCATATAATTTCGTAATAGTTGTCACGGGACTGAAATTGGCAAGCGAAGGTGAGTTTTCACATGCCATATACGGCAATCCAGTCATTCGCGGTGGATCGGCTAAGTCCGTGAGTTGCTAATTGCTTATTCAGGCTCATCCAGAAATTCTGATTTCACAGGTCGGTGGCCAGGTAACTAAGGCCATCAGGGCCATCGTTAGTTTTTTAGAGGGGGGGGGGCATTCTCTCTAAGTTAGGCCTATTGCGGCCATGACCACTGTGACCCATCTGGTCATGTGAGGTTGAGTAGTCTTGATTTTTCATCTCTTGGCCTATATAAATTATAATTTCTCCATCAGTTTTTTTGGTTTCTCGGCTGTCCTGTGGAGTTTACTTTTCCATCTGTCATGTGTCTGTGTTTGATGCACGGAAAGCGAAATTAGGTTCTACAGTGTTGTGCAACTCGGAAACTTAGGACCGGTTGGTGTAACGTTTTTCAGTGTGACTAGACGGTATAACTATAAGCCGCGACTTCATTGACAGTGGGCGCCACACAGAGAAACAGTGAGTCTGTTTCCCAGTGTGTTCTAAACAATGGGAGTCACACCACAGATGGCCACACTGAAAAACATTACACCTGGTTGCTCGGCAAAAACATACTACACTTCCCAGGTTATTTTCTTTCTGACGAGGGGGGGGGGGCAGTGTGGGAGTTCTACGTTAGGAGAAAGGGTAAAAAAAGTGGAAGTTGGCCTTGGTTATATCTTGGAGGAATTGTTAGTATAATTCCTCCAAGGTTATACTTTAGTATGAACGCGCCCGGGGAACGCGCCGAACAGGGTATGCACTGTTACTTATGCTTGAATGTCGTTTCGTTTGCAGACAACGCTAATTCGTACTTTCCGATGGCTGAGGTGCTGACAAGATGGGCGGCACATTCAACTTCAGTTGGCCAGCTGGGCCCTCAAAGAAGGTTTACCGACCGGCCACAGCTTGCACGCCGCATGTCAGACGAAATGAACCGTCTGGCAACATTTTCCAAAGCAACGGATCTTCCGAACAGCATCTCGTCAATCGATATGGCTCACGAGGGCTTCTTCTACGATTCAGCAACCACGAGGATAGTCTGCGCCTTCTGCGAGTTCAGATCGGAGATGCCGAGCAAATTTGAGGATTTGATATCCGACCACCAAGAAAGCTCACCAATGTGCCCAAGGGTGAAAGAGCCATCAGCATTGGCAAGGCGTCTTAACGGCACGTTGACAAACGCGCTGCAAGATCGCTATCAAATAAGCACCTCGGCCAATAGTCTGAATGACCCCGAAGATACCGATGATGAAGACCTGTACGGCAGTGGACCGCAAATGTCAGGCATGTCAGGCAGTCTGCCGAATTTATCGTTGATGAATCTCTACCAGGGGAGCAGTTTGCCTGGTAACGATGTCGGTAGACGAGGAAATACTCCGTCAACTTCATTGGGGGAATGTTCGGTTCCGATATCCAGCATCTTAAGTCGGGTTACAGGCCAAAGAGTCCCAACTACGAACGCCTCGTCCCCAGCCTACGGCAGAAAGGCAAAGATAGGGGATTACGAAAGTTACGACGCACGACCCGCGACTTTCGAACAGTGGCCGTATGCGAGCATGCCAAGAGAGGAAGAGCCTGCGGGAAGCTTTTCAAGTGTACAACAGGCACGCCTTCCAGAAGGCCCAACAACCCAACGCCAAACGACCGAATACCCTTCTCCTGTTTTCGATGGTAGCAAGGCAAAGGTAAAAGGTTTTGAAACGTACGGAGCACGTCTTGCAACTTTCGACGCATGGCCAGAGGACCAACGACCAAGAAAGGAGGAACTAGCGGATGGAGGTTTCCTTCTGGTTGTAGATGACTTGTGTCAGTGTTTCTCTTGCGAAGTGATGCTGCAGAAGTGGAAGGTTGATGACGACGTGTGGGTGGAACATGCCAAACACAGTCCATGTTGTGACTTCCTTCTGTTCCGTAAAGGTGCAGAGTTCGTTGTGTCCGTTCTCGACGACGAGGACAAGGAGAGGAACATGAGCCCAGGGCCTCAAGTCGGTCCAGGCAACACGGAACGAAGAGATATTCACGCCACATCATCTCCTGAAGCGCCCACCATCACGGAGGCAAGGCAATTCCCAACAAACCAACACAGCGGACAGGAGAGAAGAGCAGATGAAAGCAATGTTGGTCGAAAAAAGGATGAAGGTACTCAGCAGTCTGGTGGTTGGATTGCACCTTTTGACCGCCGAGCTGTAACCAGTGGCTGTAAAGGTGCAGAGTTCGTCTTGTCCGTTCTCGACGACGAGGACAAGGAGAGGAAAATGAGCCCAGGGCCTCAAGTCGGTCCAGGCAACACGGAACGAAGAGATATTCACGCCACATCATCTCCTGAAGCGCCCACCATCACGGAGGCAAGGCAATTCCCAACAAACCAACACAGCGGACAGGAGAGAAGAGCAGATGAAAGCAGTGTTGGTCGAAAAAAGGACGAAGGTACTCAGCAGTCTGGTGGTTGGATTGCACCTTTTGACCGCCGAGCTGTAACCAGTGGCGGTCTCCCCGACCCCGAGATAGAGAAAGAGAATGAAGATCTACTAGAACGTGAATTGTGCACCCTGTGCTTTGACAAGGACAGGGACACAGTGTTCGTCCCCTGCCATCACCTCATAGCTTGTTCAACTTGTGCCAAGAAGCTGAGAAAATGCCCCATCTGTAGGGAACGGATCGTTGATTGTCTCGCGATTTATTCTTAGGCACAGCCAAGTTTTCAAGCTTTTCTTTTGATCACTGTTGATGCATAGGCCTATATTTACCGGTACTTCCAATTTTTAGATATCTACTTGTAGAGTAGAATGCACCACTGTAAAGTAGGCATTATGTAGGAAAAAGGAATGTTGCCCCACCCTACCCCAGACCAGACATGTCAGAAAACATTTTATCATGTCAAAGAAAAGTTTCAAAGGACTTGACAACTGCTCCACACTCTCAATTGTTCCTTGGATCAAGTCAAATTAAACATGGCAATAAGACAACTTCGTAAATTTGCACAGCAATTCTCTTACAATCTGCATGAATCTGAAATGTACTGAAAAGAACAGATGAAGACTTACATGTAGGTGTACTTGTTTATTGGAATAACTTAAGTTCATTTTCATGAAACTGACATTGCTAGACAGATCGCAGAAAACCAAGACAGTAACTGCCAGTTGTATCCAATTACATTGTACATGTATGAATTTTGAAAATTGTTGGGCAAGGTTTGAAATAGGTATAGGTCACTGAGGTCTGGCATTGCTGGGGTCCAGCTGCTCCTGTTAGTGATGATCAGCATTGCTGACCACACAGCAGGCTGTTGATATCTTCTAAAAGTCCTGACACTGACGCTTTTGATGTGATAATGTTTGGGGAGCAAGATCCCAGCAGCAAAGCCAGGTCTCAGTGGCCTTACAACTTCCATTTTGTGTGCATTGTACTACATAATGTTGTACTTCGCTACGCTGTAATTCAGTAAATACGCATAGCAAATAACAAGAACTTGAAGCTATAGCATCTCAGTTCATGTAAAGCAACAGGAATATATCTCTAGATGAGCCTAAATTTTCACTTGACCATGTTGTAAATGCCATTCAAAGGTACGAAAGTCACAGCAGTTGTGCAAATACATGTATGCTCTTAGTGGACAATAAATTCCTGATGGGAGTAAAGTAATGTATTCTGAGGGAACGAAGTGTTCATTTTATTGAATCAATGGGTCATATGAATAAACACTAGTAAATGCTTTTACCTGCAATACAAATGCACTAGGTACATGTAATATTGTACAAATCTGAAGTAAAAGCATTTGATGGTCTTTATTCATATGACCCATTATTTTAGTTCTGTCTTGAACGCCACAAGAATTTATTCTAGAGATTCTGTTTCCATTTGAATAAGCCTAAAATGTCAAATTCTATTAAATTGAAGGTGCCAGTTCTTACATCTAGTGTTTATCTTATAGGTACTCCTTTTAATGACTTGCATGTGACTTTCCCTAATTTTGTTGTCATTGGACAATCCTTCCACTGTGCTCCACATTCTGATGATATCTTCAGGTCGGGCTGTAAAAAGATAGAAACAAAAATCAATTTCACCTTCATTTTCCAAAGATATCAAGAAATATTGCACAAAAACAACAACATGGGTAGATAGATTTTGTCACCACTGAAATGAAAGCCCTGCATGTAGATCTACATGTACAGACAACATTGGCGAATAGTGAACTTTGATCACTGTTGATGCATAGGCCTATATTTACCGGTACTTCCAATTTTTAGATATCTACTTGTAGAGTAGAATGCACCACTGTAAAGTAGGCCTTATGTAGGAAAAAGGAATGTTGCCCCACCCTACCCCAGACCAGACATGTCAGAAAACATTTTATCATGTCAAAGAAAAGTTTCAAAGGACTTGACAACTGCTCCACACTCTCAATTGTTCCTTGGATCAAGTCAAATTAAACATGGCAATAAGACAACTTCGTAAATTTGCACAGCAGTTCTCTTACAATCTGCATGAATCTGAAATGTACTGAAAAGAACAGATAAAGACTTACGTGTAGGTGTACTTGTTTATTGGAATAACTTAAGTTCATTTTCATGAAACTGACATTGCTAGACAGATCGCAGAAAACCAAGACAGTAACTGCCAGTTGTATCCAATTACATTGTACATGTATGAATTTTGAAAATTGTCGGGCAAGGTTTGAAATAGGTATAGGTCACTGAGGTCTGGCATTGCTGGGGTCCAGCTGCTCCTGTTAGTGATGATCAGCATTGCTGACCACACAGCAGGCTGTTGATATCTTCTAAAAGTCCTGACACTGACGCTTTTGATGTGATAATGTTTGAGGAGCAAGATCCCAGTAGCAAAGCCAGGTCTCAGTGGCCTTACAACTTCCATTTTGTGTATATTGTAATACCATAGTGTTGTACTCTGCTGCGCTGTGAATTCGCGGAGCAAATAACAAGAATTTAAAGCTGCAGCCCCATCTCAGTTCATGTAAAGCAACAGGAATACATCTGTATCTCCAGAGAAGCCTAAATTTTCACTTGACTGTGTTGTATAATGCCATTCAAAGGTACGAAAGTCACAGCAGTTGTGCAAATATACATGTACATGTACCGGTATGCATGTTCTTTAGTGGACAATAAATTCCCAATGCGAATTAAGTAATGTATTCTGAGGGAAGTGTTCATTTTATTGAATCAATGGGTCATATGAATAAAGACTAGCAAATGCTTTTACTTGAATTCTGCAATGCAAATGCACAAGGTAATACTGTACAAATCTGAAGTAAAAGCATTTGCTGGTCTTTATTCATATGACCCATTATTTTAGTTCTGTCTTGAACGCCACAAGAATTTATTCTAGAGATTCTGTTTCCATTTGAATAAGCCTAAAATGTCAAATTCTATTACAATGAAGCCGCCAGTTCTTACATCTAGTGTTTATCTTATAGGTACTCCTTTTAATGACTTGCATGTGACTTTCCCTAACTTTGTTGTCATCGGACACTCCTTCCACTGTGCTTCACATTCTGATGATATCTTCAGGTCGGGCTGTAAAAAGATAGAAACAAAAATCAATTTCACCTTCATTTTCCAAAGATATCAAGAAATATTGCACAAAAAAAACAACATGGGTAGATAGATTTTGTCACCACTGAAATGAAAGCCCTGCATGTAGATCTACATGTACAGACAACATTGGCGAATAGTGAACTGCCTGAATGACTTAGGACTTGTCAAATGCATTGTGTTTGTCCGCACCCAGCTTTTGTCCTGTCTCACCTTTGGCATCGGGTCATCAATATAGTCTTTGTTACTCTATGTGATGTTTGTTCGACCCTTTGTTGGTAAAAATAGAAACTGGGTGGTGTGCTACATGTATTCCAAGTAGAGCAGGAGTCTGGAGTCCCAAAGAAAACCTGCTCAGTCAAAGAGAGCTTCCCTCTCTGTCACATGAGGAGTGGGCCCAACTGGGAATCGAACCCATAGCATCAGGGGTGACAGACGCTGGTACTTGCACTGTGCCACTCTGACAGCGCAGACTGGTCAGACAAACCAGAAGAATTTACTACATGTACTTATGAAATGCACCAAAACTGATGAACAAACCTGCAACTGCTCCCATACTTTCTTCTTTGGTTTTAACTCATCGTCTGGTTCGCCACTACAACCTTCGAAGAATACTCTCGCCCCAATCTGACAGTCTGATGGGACATCCAATGGTTCCACAGCACGAGGGTTATCTCTGCAAAAGAGAAGATTCATTCGTGATGTCTACCCGACGGCTCCTTGGAGAAGCTGAGATCAGGGTGGTTTCATGACAAGAGCCTGCTGGCCAGGCAGACAGCTGTCGTTATTTCAGTGGCCGTGCATTTAAAGGAGCACTTTATGCGATCTCTTAGTGGCATTTTGACTGCCAACGTAGAGGGAGCCATCTAGCGGCTGCAATACAAACTACACAAAAACCATTACAACATGTACGTAGTGCACTGGGTCACAATGCCGACAACGTAGTTAGTCCCTAGGGTTGGAAAGGGGCACGCATGACGATGGTGGTGCCACCTGTCGAGAAAAAGTGGCAATACCGGTCTCCTTTAAAACAGTACTTACCCCGATGCACACATCAACATTGCTTTTGATTCAATTCCCCTCATCTTCTGAGGTTTTAGGTTACATAAGAAGACACCTAGTCTACCCTGTAGATCTTCCATAGAAACTAAGCCAGCTAGACCGCTAACCACAGTCCTAGGAGCTTCCTCACCAAGGTCGACCTCCTCTACATACAGGGAGTCTGCATCTGGGTGCTGAAATAGTGAAAAGTTCAAAGATTTTTGACTTACGGAAACACTGTAGACAAATGTAGTAACAAACTTACCGTAAATGTTTCAGGACCAATTCCAGTTTGTTACAGTCTGCAGTGATATTGCCAATGGGCAATTTACTATTGAAATACATTGCACACTGTATATGGAGAGCAAGATGTCTACTTGACACTTAATTCTCCGAGTGCTTAGAGTAATTCTGTTTTCTATGTGGTCAAATTTCACTTCTGTGCCTGCAGCGTGGTGAGGTACATGACCAAGGAAACTAGATATGCCCATGGTGTGTCTCTCACATCTATGTGAGGATTCATATTTT
This sequence comes from Notospermus geniculatus, assembly GCA_002633025.1. Classification (NCBI taxonomy): domain Eukaryota; kingdom Metazoa; phylum Nemertea; class Pilidiophora; order Heteronemertea; family Lineidae; genus Notospermus; species Notospermus geniculatus. The sequence goes on along the minus strand of NMRB01001584.1, from coordinate 70,864 downwards.
CAGACTGAAGGCTCAAAAAGATCAAATTTGTCACAAAATAGAGACGTAGCTCTCTGGACAAAATTCTAAGGCATGCTAACCTTTTTGACAGACACGATTTTACCAACACGTAAGTCTAGCCTAGCAGGAGTCAGCTCTTCTACTGCGGCATTTGGCTGTCCTTTAGGGCCTTCTGAAAAATGAAATTCACACCGAGTCAGAAATTCTGACGAATACCTCGACGACAGGTTTTCTACAAGCTTTCGGGATTTGTTACGATTATTGAGGATGCAACCAGGATTTTGTTCTAATACATGTAGCAACTGGCAGTGAAACCGTTAAGACTCCCTTGACTTACTTTGTTTAGGTGGTGGAGGATAAGCCTGTTGAATCAATTTCTTCATTTCTGGGGAAGTAAATGCCTGTCTCACTGGCTCCATTAGTCCATTTAGGTCCCTCGTCACTGCATTTTTTAAGTCTCCCGGGTGGACAAGCTATAAAGAGAGAATTGTAAAGGCTGCACAGGATGCAGCGTTACTCTTCTTCATGGTCGACGTGGGAACCACTGAAACTACCTATTATCCAGGGCACACGTGGTATTCAGAATCATTTCTATACTCAGATCCAAAATTTAAGGTGCCCAACATAAACTCCATGAGCACTTACTTCTTTAGCAAAGGCAGTCTCAAGTTCTTCGAAATTTTTGAATGAAATATTGCCACCATTTTCAGGGGCTCGCTCGACGACGAATTCTGAAAACAGGAGAAATCGTTGATTAGTTGTAATTACATGTCTGTTGTAGCTGTAACTTCTACGTTCGTTTGTGGTGCCCTGTTTGTGGTGCCATTTTTGGCAGAAAATGATCGTATTTGTGTATATTGGTTTAACCCTTTAGGACTCATAACGTTCCAACCCGCCTCTCTTGCCATAACCCATAACATCCCAATCCACCCGACGGACCATCTGATCACTTACATAGTATAGCCTGCCATCTTGGCCGAAGAATTGTACACTAATCTTCAACTGAGGGTTTATTTGTCATGCGGAAAAGTCCTGTGGGTTACAGACGGAACTTTTAAAAATCTGCAGGTCCTGAAGGGTTAAAATCTTACCTTCCTCCTTGGCTAAAGGCATGAGTACATATTTGACAAATGCTAGCACCCCATTGTCCTTCACATTGCCAGGTTCACAGAATGCTTTCTTCAGTTTCTTTTTCACCTGGGCAGCACTGTCCAATAAATCAATTTTGGAATCTTCATCTGATGAGCTCATCTTTGTGCCAGTTAGACCAGGGACTGAAATTTAAATCAAG
>NMRB01001584.1:40510-57563 GCA_002633025.1 Notospermus geniculatus | reverse complement strand
ATTTTGTACACAAAAATGCCGTTTCATGATGATGTATACATTCGTCCATACATCGGCGATTATGCCCCAAACAAAAGTGTCAATTTCTCGAAAAAACGCGAATAATATGTAAATTCTACTATAAGAGACATAACTTGGCGTTACATTACACTTATTAGTGAAATTTCGTGCCAATTGGTGCTATATTAAGTGAATAAACCCGTGTGACAAGAAATGATGTGGTACGAAAATAACGTCACTTCGTGAACAATACACACACAGCCAAGTAGACACTACACTACGCCTAGGCCTGTAGCCTACAGACACTCTTCTTGCACTCTTCACTTTGATCACAGTGACAATCTTCTCAGGCCGTCTACCGGTACACGATCAATGTCCAATGATGATGCAGAGTATGTTGACCATCGCCAACGAATGTGCAATATGATACGATTAACGCATGCCAGGGGCTGTGAAATATAGGCGTAGGCCTGAGCTGTCTGATTCAGTGACCATGGTGACAGCGGCTGGTGTGCATCTGACATGTCGATGTCTGACCGACGGCAGAACACCAAAAATCTAACAGAAAATATACAAATATAAAAATACAAATACAAATACAAACCACTTCCATGGTTGACATTGACGCCAAAGAAGTTAACTTCCAAATTAAACAGTATTAAACAAAATTTACCTTAGCAGATGTGTCTAATTTGATGATTTCGAGAGCGTAGCCTAGACATGTCTGATCTTCAACACGCAACACTTTACCAAAAATTTCTCTCGTATTCTCGTCAAATTCGTATATCGGCACTTTAGGACTGCTACTGTTGGCATCAAGCCCGTATTCTCTAGATCGTACAGGTTAAGATAAGTATTATTCCAATTCTTTATAGGCCTAGTTATGGCCGTCAAAACTCTGGTCCTTGGACACAGCTTCGTTCGGCGCCTCAGGGAGTTTTGCGAGCGCAACCGGATAATCAACCTGAATGTTGACCCGAAGCCGCGGCGGTTCAAATGGCTGGCATCGCCCAGACAGCAAGAATGAGAGGCCCACTGGTGGGCCACAAGGGGCAAAATGGGTGGGCCACTAGTGGCTGCCCCCAGTGGCAAACCGGTGGATTTGGGCCTCAGGCCACTGGTGGTAAATGAGGGGCTTTTCTGGTGGCCCACTGGTGGATAGCTGGGGGCCGGATGGTGGACATTTGGGGTCATTAGAGGGTAATGATGGGACCTATGTTACATTAATTATGATTTTCGTACAATTTCCAGAGGGTGGAACCCCTCTGAAAGACATCAGACCGAGGAGGGTTACTCCTGATCTAATGATGGTCGGCAGACAAGGAGATGTCTGTGACCGGTAAAAATTCCAAGTCAGGAACTTTGTCTTAGCCAATAGGCCGAGACGTCCCGATAATAATGATATAATAATGTTCGGTTCGGAAATTTGTGCATAACATTAACTCTTGATTGGTTTATATAAAAACGGCCTCTGTAAATAATTTGTATTGTCAAGTCAGAAGGAACAATATTAAAAAGCTTGAAATTGTGTCTGAGATTTGGGAAAATGATTAATCAACATTCTTATGGATTTATTTTTGTATATTTAATTGTTTTAATATGTACAGTATTTTCCTAATTAAAGCAAATGGCTCGCGGGGTTTGTTGACAGTTGTTTGTAGACATGTCCTCAAATCAAGCGCCGTTTTGAGAAAAAGGCGAAAGAAGGATTTTAGTTTAATGGGAAATGCATTAGACAGCCAAACTTCGGAGGCGTATTCTGCAAAATCTCCCGCTTCGAAATCAATGTGAATAGCACAAAATGTTCATTGTGACCGACTGAATTTGAAAACGTCATTAACCCATTTTCACAAATTTTTAATGCAACCTCGTCCCCAGTGTTTACGTTCGCGTATGTGCACAGGTTTCGCATATGGCTGGAGCACGGCTTNGGCCCACCGATGCTTGCCACTATAGAGGGCCACTTCCACTGGCGGCCCGCTAGCGGCGAACGAGGGGTTGCCGCTGCCCCCATGCCCCCCATTAGCCTCTAGAGGGCCACCAATGCTTGCTGTCTGGGCGGCGGCCTTTCCGTGGCCCACATGCCCACAGACTTTGACTCTTTGCTTCGCAGCTCGTCCCCTGACGTAGTTATACTACAGATCGGCTCGAACGATCTGGCCGAGGCGAAGTGCCCGTTGTCAGTGGCCAACTCTGTGGTGGACTATGCATCCTATGTACATCAGCACTGGGGCGTCCGTCATGTTTTCGTCTGCCAGATCCTGCCCCGCTTCGCATCACACCCGTCAGGGAGGTTGCGTGGTAGGAAGGGCCGTTTATCTCATATCACCCAGGCACAGTTCCAGAGCAACATGATTAGGGCTAACCACTATATTGAAACTATGCTAGACAGTAGTTATTCATCTTTTTCGTGCACTCAAATCGCTAAGGTCCGCCCCTGCCTCCATGTTTTACGATGGCACACACCTGTCTTGGTCTCATGGCATGCGGCGTTACTTCCGCGAAATTCGCGGCATAGTTCTAAAGAGCATGCACGTGTAGTCTATGGCATATAATGTACTGCCCGTGGCCACCAAGGTGGCCTGAGTGCACATATAGAATCCTCAGCCTAGTTTAGTCGTTTTATATCGTCATGTCTCATGTTCCCACCAAAGGTTAGGCCTACAAGCCGGGGGTCACGTTAGTTTATATACTTCTGACCCTCGCCGTACCCCAACTCCCCGTCAAGTCGAGGGCTCACGTACCTACCTTCGTTCATTTGGACCCTCGCCGTCTCCCATCTCTCTTCCGAAGTCGGGGGTCACGTTTGCATTACACACTGTTTGACCCTCGCCGTGTCCCATCTCCCCACCAAAGACGAGGGCTCATGCACACATCTGCCGTCCATTTTGACCCTCGCCGTTACCAAGCTCTCTGCCCAAGTCGGGGGTCACGTCTTACGATACGTACCGTCAGACCCTCGCCGTGTCTCATTTCCTTATCAAAAGTCGGGGGTCTCGTGTATTTTTATGCATTTCGGACCCTCGCCGTGCATCCCATCTCTCCGTCAAGTCGAGGGTTCACGTAACTAACCATCACATTTTGACCCTTGTCGCCATTCACCTCTCCTACTGTGCGGGGCCTCATGTAGTTAGCTATACCCTTTCTTATCAGGCTGGAGAGTTGTCAGGCTGTCACTCCCCTGCCGCGTAGCTAAACCTCGTCACGTTATAATACCATTTCCACACCTACCGTTGCGTTCCCATAGCGCTCCCGGGCGCGAATTTTTTTTTCCTGAACCTTTCAGCAATGTATTGCGGACTTAGAATATTTTCAGTAAAATGAAAAGCGCGAGAGAAGAAGCAGTGGAAAAAATCGGGCCCTAGCAGAGACTCGATCCAGGGATCTACGGTGTGTAAGCCCAACGTTCTAACCACTAGGCTACCGAGGCAGCCGGCAGCAAGAGTGGTGATTCTAAGTCTTATACAACAAATCTTATATAATACCCATATACCCCTTACATAAACCTTTTCTTTTCTAGCCCTAACCCTAACCCTAACCCCTACCCTATCCCTAAACCTTACCCCCACGACCCAGTTATCCCCCCACGCGCGTTGAAAAAGTGTTTTACTCCAAAGTAAGTGTCCCTCTTACGACTATAATAGTAACTACAAAATGTACAGTGTATTTGCTGAAAGGTTCAGGAAAAAAAATTTCGCCTCCCGGGCTGCCTACTTATCAGCAACCGGCTTAACCATGGTTTTACTCTAATTTACAGGCATGGCTTCACGAAAGCGAGCCCACACGGCCCGGGCAGGTGGTTCGGAGCCTGCCACCCTCAAGTCAGCCAGCATGTCAGCCCCTCGCTCATCAACCATTCCTCACGTAACGCCACCCCTTCCAGACCTTGACATTCCTACAGTATCACCACCAGGGCCCAGCGGTCGCCCTCAACGTAAGGCGGCCAGGAAAGGTGGGGCGGCCGGTTTACCACCTGCAGCTGCACTACCGATTCCGGCGAACGACTTTGAGCTGCCGTCTTGCTTATTCGAGCAGGAGGAAGGAGGCCACCTCCTACCCACATCCACAGCAGCCCCGGTAGTGCAAGGCATCTCAAGCCATGGGACATTGTACGAATCATCATCGGAATCGGTCTCCAAGCAGGAGGTAGTGGAACTCGTAACCTCAGCCAAAAATGACATTTTAGCTGCCCTGCGTGAGGCCGGGGTGTTACCGAAGCCATCCAGCGCAATAAGCGCTGCTTTTCCACCGGCCCCCGCATCCACCATGGGAAGCGCTACGACACAGGAAAGCATGAACGGACAGTAGCGCCGCATGTGTGAAGCGGCAGATGTAGGAACCAGCATTTGCCCAATGCGCATGCTCCGTTCTCTGCACGTGGATGAAATGCTACAGGGTTATTTTTAGATCTGACTCCTGCTTCTAAATCGGTCACACGGGGAATCCCCTTGGCTTGCGCTGTTTTAACAACCGTTGAAAATTCATCAAAATTCATACTTTAAGGTGGCGGGGGTGACTAGCCCGGCGTATTTTCCCGCTGAATATGGAAATGATTTGAATGAATTTATTCATGGGCTCAACCGCAGTCACTCACAATCATAGCCTGTTTCAATATTTGGCAAGTGTAGTTCTTAGGCATGTTACGCCCGGGATGGTATTGCGCAATACCTCTTTCGACGCCTTTCCATTAGGCCACGCCGTTCCCTAACAATAGCTCTGTCGTCGATGATTTTTGAACAGACTTCATCCGAACGTGACCAACTCCACACCCGTTCTTCATTACCATAACAAAGGGCTCGCGGGGAAAGTTTCGGACTTTCTCACAAATTTTCACCAGACTGGGCCGTCACGCAGTACCGTGGTCGATAAGTGCACGTGACTTTGTCGCGCCAAACCGCGAAATGACTGAATATTCCTTTTGGCAGAAAACACCTATAAATCCTGCGTGGAGGGGACGGAAACTTCTCACCGTAAACTTATACAATTTTCGTCAATAAACAAGCAAGAATGCTGAATTTGTAAGTTGAACCTTTATGGTTGATTCCTTTATGGTGGAACCAAGCTTTTGTGTTCTTAGCATGGATACCAATGATGGATCTGCAGTTCACGGTAGATGTATGGGTGTACACTTATCTGTGTCTCACAGTCTTACAATGTATCTATGTAATAAATTAGAGTCTAGCGCTAAATCTGGCTAATGCAAGTCGTTCAGCATTGTTTTTAAGAAAATCAGTGGGAAAAGCTTCCTTGAAGAGATGATGCATTAAATGCCTCCGGAAATGTTGCAGAAATGGAGTGTTTCGAAAGCTGTCCGGAAGCTGTTTCCCGCAAGTTTGGGCTACAGAAGAAATATATTGCAAAACGAGAGGTGGGCAGCAAGTACGGCATAATTTAACTGAATTAGACAGGATTTGGTGAATAAATGTGTAGAAGGAGGTCAAGACCGTTTTGACAGCCAAGAAATGGTGAATGGTGAAAAACGGTCAAAAGAATAAACTCTCTTGGACAAGCTTCAGCAACCTTAACCGCTTCGGATATCAGGAGATAATAGAATCTATTTGAATGGATGGATATGAGAGTGAGAACTGTAGGCTACATTGTGATTGAACACCGCTGCACTCTAACAGAAACGTTTGCTGCAAGCAATACACCTCTTTCCAGGCGCGGAACCAGTTGAGGGGGAGAGACCCGGCCCGTGCCCTCCCCCCCCCCATTTTTCGGTGACCAACGTTAGAAAAAGTGCCACAGAATTGCACTGTAATTTGTTCCTCAAATGCTGGGAAGTCGCACCAACGGCTTTCTAGATTTCACAATTTTGTGGGGGAGACCCCCGCCGTGCGCTTGCCTTCATTGGTCCACCTGTGGCCTTCTGTGCCCCCTTTACCAGAATCCTGGATCTGCCCCTGAGCTTGGCATATAGCTTNACGATGGACATGAACAGTACATACATCATTCACGTTTTGGCCTAGGGCGAGGATGTTGTTATTACCGCTCAAGATTTCGAAAGGGGCCTATGTCATACGGCGAACGGGTTAACGTCAGTCACGTCCCAGCCTCTCTGCTCGCCTGGCCCCCAAAACCGTGCACTGATTTCCAATGGATCAGTCAACAATTCGCCATGTGGATCCAGTCGATAGAACATGTTGAATTATTCTGACATACCGCGATCTGCCGGCCAACGTCCCCGGGGAGAAATCTCTCCGTTCTAAATCAACGACGACCGATTTCTGTCGTTCAAATCCTGTCGTAGAAATCCATGTATGGGTATAAGGATGGTGGCCGAGGGAAACGGTTTGGTTTTGCACCGGCAAAATTATCATCCTTGGGATGAAAGTCCGCACGGCATCATAATGCTGTTCGATGTTCATGTACCTCCCATTTTGAGGACCACGAGTCTATGGTTTAGACCATCATTGCATCACGCCTAATCAGGCGTACAGCTAGGCTGACGTTTGATTTAGAAACATTTTCTGGAAGACACCTTGTAGTCTAGGCTGTAAGGGTAAAAATTCCGCAAATTGGTATAAAGCCACGAAATTTGGCCCAAATATGGCGGCCCCATGACGTCATCATGACGCCCCATCATTCGATTGGGCGTACGCGAAAACATAGGTATAGCAATTTGAATTACGCTTCTACGTCGGCTAGATCAAAAGTTATGGTCAAAAATATGATCCCAGGCTGATCCCTGGCGGCGAAATTGAAAATCAAGATGGCGCCCACCAGGGGGCGTTTTTCACGTGTCACCCGTCCTTAAATTAATAATCATCAAAAACTCTACCGCTGTGCCAAATTTCGTGGCTTTATACCAATTTGCGGAAATTCTGACGAATTTTTACCCTTACAGCCTAGACTAGACTAGCAATTCTATCATTTTAATCACGTTGTCGTTGGCTTTGATATCCATAACTGTGTGAACCTTTATTTTTTGGTGCCCCCTATACAGATCTAAATGCTGATCGTCATCTGGGCTGCCCAGAACCAGCATATCCAATGGTTAACACCGAGGCGGAACACGATCAAAAAATACTCCCCAAGAGTTATATCTAAAGGTATTTTTATTGCAGAAGCACATTTCAATGACGGAGGCAGATAATATTTCTTCGTTGGCATTTCCCTTATGTAAAATGGTTTTCGGAGTTGGCGTCTGGGTATCCTTACATCCAGGATCCCGGAATTCAATAGGGCTCCAACTTCAAGGAAAGGTTTAAGTACCTTGACATTTTCACCATCAAAGCGTGGCTGAAAGGCCCATTAGTCCTGGCCTTTGCCAGTTAATTTCATTAAGAAATTGAAATTGAGACCCGCGTCTTCGGTAGACATGGGATTTCATCGGTATCCGGCCACATCACTAAAAGGAATTTATGGGTTTTTTTGAAGTGGAATAGTACTAATGGCATCACTGATGACGTCAGAATGTCCGATTTTGACATAATGGAGTTATGGAAGGTAACAAGCTTTGCGGCTGGCGAATTTTTTTCCTAACCGATATATCCATTACGACCAACCATTTTTCCTAACCTATATAGCAAAAGCTAATCCTAATCCTCATCTTAGTCCTAATCCTAATACTACTCCCAACACTAACACTGACCCTAACCCTAACCCTTAAATTTACCCAACCATTAACCCTCCATTCAGTTTGTTGATTTCGTAATGGATATACAGGTTAAACCTAGCGTCCACTAGGGCGCGGACAAGACGCGGAATGCAAATTTAGTAAATCCGCATTCATTCAACAACCTCTCCGCATATTCTTCAAAGATTCCGTTCACTGTCTTTATCATGACATTCCTAATCATTTCCTGGCGTTTCTGCACTTTCGGGAGAGGGCAAAATGCCCAATAGTCGCGGAAAGAATGCCGAAATGACACTATTTGCTTCGTATCTACGAAGTGGGAACGAAAGATAAATTTTAAAGTTTAATGTACGCCGCATCATCTGTCTAACGTCATACGCTAAAAGACGCCCTTGCAGGCAATGTATACCACAGGCAATATTTGTGGTACAAACCATCTCCAGAAATACATTAGGTCCTGGAAATGAATTCCAATTTCGTATTTCGTACTTTATGTTTCGTCAGATTTGCGAAAACTTCACTAATGTTTCAACTCTGCCACTCGGAAAGCCGAAAAACACCAAAATCAGCCCTGCTTATTTTAGACGGACACTTCCAATCCTTTTACAAATGGCCGAGGTTAAAGGTTCACCGCCGTGACGTCGTACATCACCGACCAGAAGTAATCTGTCTAATTGTCTCATCTTTATTCATCTTGAGGTCGAAATAAGGTCGAGTTGCAGCAGCAGGAAGATGAGCTAACTCAAAATGATGCTGACAGCTTCAATAAACTGCTCGTTCTTTAAAGAGTTTGTGTCGCCGTAAGAACTCCGACTCCAATTAGGATGTAACAGTTTTTATTCATGGGTTGCAGGAGTTCAAAACGCATAAATAGACCATTCTCAAATTGACGTAAACGACAAAGATCTGAGCACTTCCGCCAAAATCTCAACCACAACCTCGATCTGACACTGAATGATTTAACGGAGACAACCCCACGACAGTGACTTCGATGACGTTGCGTCAGACTCGACCATTGCTGAATCATGGATTGCGTCACGTCACCAGGTTTCAGATCGAGGTTCTGGTTTAGTCCGGCAGCAGATGGATTGAACCATGCAATGTGGTCTATAGAAGATTTTTTTGTTTGATTTAAGAGAGTTCAATATGTAGTTTTAGAATCTGCCTGATGACACATTGGCATCCTTGGGCAATCTTAGTTATTTCGGTTTCCATGGCAACGGGAAGTAAAAACCGTGAAATTTGTTTAATGCCGAATATTTTTTACTCAGGTGTGCTAATGTTTCAGTTTAAAGGTGAAGCCATATCTCATATTATGCGCGCTAACTTCTTGGCATGTTGCCAATAAATAAAAAGATCAAGGTCATTGGATAAAGTCAAGGTCATTTCAGAATTTTCGTTTTTTTTTCAACGAAAAATTACTCCAGTAAATCTAGGAATTAACGGGGAACAAATTGCAAAAGAAGGATTTTTTTGGTTTTGAATCTTTTATTAGGTCACCGTGGACATCATATCCAAAATAGGACAAAATCGGACTACGGGAACCCACTTAATTTGCATATTCAATTTTGTGAACTGACTTCAACGTTGGACGCCGACGGACTCAACAGCTGAGCTCTGTACAGGAGAGTGAGACCCGATGTACAGCTAACTTTGTAACGGTTGGATTTAAACCCCATAAATGTATTACCAACAGATAGAAATATGGTACCTCGGAACCAGACAAACACATTCTCAATTGTTTTTAGTCCTTATGTACTGAGAGACGACGCTTTTTATATAAATTAACACAAAAATGGGTCAAAATGCATAAAACGTCAATTTCAATTAGGTAGCTGCTTAAAACTTCCAAAGAATAGGCTTATTTGATTCCGAGGTACCATATTTCTATCTGTTGGTAATACATTTATGAGGTTTAAATCCAACCGTTACAAAGTTAGCTGTACATCAGGTCTCACTTTCCTGTACAAAGCTCAGTTGCTGCATCCGTCGGCGTCCAACGTTGAAGTCAGTTCACAAAACTGAATATGCAAATTAAGTGGGTTGCCCAAGGATGCCAATGTGTCATCAGGCAGATTCTAAAACTACATATTCCACTCTCTTATATTCAACAAAAAAATCTTCTATAGACCATATTGCACGGTTCAGCCAAAAAACGGGGTTTCGCTGCCGGACTAGTTGAGATATCGGCGGAAGTGCGCAGATCTGCTAATTCGAGAATCATCTATACTTTTTACATCGTCAAGCTTGTTAAAAGCTAAATGTGTAAAAGAAAAGGGCCTAATTTATGCGATGTTGTTCATCAAAACAATTCTTTGGTCAAAAGTGTTACTAACATCTTTATACAACATCCAAGTTTTTGGAGGGACGTTTTAAATTTAGTTGTAAGGCGAGACAGTCTCTTTAACACCATCCTCCCATAGCAGGGTTTTGGCCTCGCTCCTCTTCATAAACTCGCACACGAAGTCTGTGGCGAGTGGATGAAGAGGAGCGAGGGGAAACCCCTGCTGTCGGAGGATGCTCCAACACAAGCATATCGATGTGCATAGATGTGTCCATGTGTACACAGAACAGAAAGTTTGCCATAAATGGTGAATTTTTCATTCCACCTCATAGCCTCCTGTACATATCTCAATAAAAGACGCATACATCCGTACATCCCACAGCTTTGTAAACACGTCAGACAGTTTTATGTTTCGTCTGATTCATGAAGTTTGCCAACGTCGTAAAATATTTGACAAATTGTACAATTGATGGCCCCGTGCAAGATCAGGATAACTCTATCTGCTAGAATTGATGTTTTCCACTTGTCTGACAACAAATACAGAAATCCCGCGGCTGATTTCGATTTATTTACAAAATAACGGATTTTACTGTGGTCCTGTGCTTTCCTCGCTTTGAGCGCCTGGGGAATTGTCGAAAATTGTATCAGAGGCTTAATTCGAGAACTTTCGAGTTGGGACCCAAACCATTCGAGAACTTTCGAGTTGGGACCCAAACCATCCCCTCGATTCAGTAATTATATACAAGGTATTGTCATACCCTGGGCGCTAATACCCTTAATATCCTTAATTTCCCGAAGATGCTTGCATTAGGGAGCAGGTCGGTAATTAAGAGACACGACCCCGGGAGGGAAGGGACATATACACCCGTACTATTATACCACCTAAGCGCCTTACAATCTTACTGGGTGACAATATTACGGAAATGTGGTGTTGATGGTGGAGGATTTCATCACGATCACGAATTGCATCAGGCGTGACTACTTGAGAGAAATTACAGGAACTTCTCATTCGTACACTTGGGTCATATCAAGAAGTCAACTTCCAGAATCTCCCTTTTCGACCCCAACCGAGGTCTTCCTCAGGCACTTTTCAGTTGCAGAGTCCAACTGAAAAGTGCCTGAGGAAGACCTCGGTTGGGATCGAAAATTCGCAAGATTCTGGAAGTTGACTTCTTGATATTCATCATTTTGTGTGTCAGTTTTTGTGCTTTCTCGTTCTTTGGGTCCACTTGGGTCAGGTGTAGACTGCACACGAGGACTTAGTCCATCGCATGGGACAGTAAGCCGTGGTGCCTTGTACCTTGTGTCTTTGCAAGGGCAAGTAAAAGACCACATCCAAGTGAGGAACATGAGTAGCCTGACATGCTTGACATGGCCTTTGTCTGCAGCACACGTGACCCCCTTTCGTTGCTCATAGAGGCAATTTTCGTGGTCGCCACGAAAATGGCCAAGTGCGCTGTGGCCGGCAACGACCACGCACCACGAGCAACGAAAGTGGTGAAGTGTGCTGCTAGTAGCCTGCAGCACACGTCACCATTTCGTTGCTCGTACAGGCAATTTTCCTGGTCGGCAATTTTTGTGGTGGTTGCCGGTTTACAGCAGACGTCAGCACTCAGTGGTCTCGTGTGCTGCTGATGGCCACGCATCACCACACCTCGCAACTACGAGCAATTTTCGTGGTGAGAAATCAAACATGTTTGATTTTCGGCAACTTGTGGCAACTCGTGGTCACCACAGAATTTCCGTGGTGAGTGGTCGTTGCCGGCCACAACACACTTGGCCATTTATGTGGCGACCACGAAAATTGCCTGTATGAGCAACGAAAGTGGTGACGTGTGCTGCAGGCTTTTGATTTCTCACCACGAAAATTGCTTGTAGTTGCCAGTTGTGCTGATGTGTGGCCATCAGCCGCACACCAGACCACTGAGTGGTGACGTCTGTTGTGAACCGGCAACCGCCACAAAAATTGCCTGTACGAGCAAAGAAAGTGGTGAAGTGTGCTGCTAGCTTGAAGGACCACGGTATTGCCACTTTTTCTCGACAGCCGGCGCCACCGCGCCACTCTCCAACCCAGGGACTAACTACGTTGTCGGCGAATTGACCCGATTTACTACGTACATTTTGTAATGCATTTTTGTAGTTCGTCTTACTGCCGCTAGGTGTCTCCCTCTACGTCGGCAGTCAAATAACGCATTTGAGATCCAATACCGTGCGCCTTTAAGGAAACCGTTGCTCACAAGAATTTTCCGTTGTAGCCGATCCCTAGCAGACGAGCTGGCCAGTGGGCAGTCGATAATTTTGCCCAGGTGATGAAAATCGCCTGCAGTTATACCTCGTGTGCTGTACCAGGTTTTTACGTCATCCGATAGCCGACTACGACCAATGTGAACTGCACAGCAAATACAATTAAGAGGCAGACCATATCATTGTTACTGTTTTTACTGATTTCTGGTCCTTAGTTGCATTTCACCATCACACAATGTACGTCATCAGGTAATAGGGAGGTTTCGCAAATCTGACGAAACACGAAGTACGAAATACGAAATTGGACTTCATTTCCATGACGTAATGTATTTCAGGAGATGGTTGGTACCACAAATATCGCCTGCTGCAAGAGCGTCTTTTAGCGTATGACGTTAGACCGATAGAGTTACGGTGTATATTAAAGATAATATATCACGGATATTTTCGCGGGCCACGAAAATCATTGTTTATTTACATTTTGTTTGTTTATTTCTCGTTTTTCTTTGTCTTATGAGTAATTTGTTGATGGCGTGCCCCTTTAGAAATTCTTTTGATACTGAGAATATTCAATTTGGTGGGTTGGCATGTCCCAAAAGTCCAAAATAACATAATGTAAACATCAATGTTTACAAACATTAAACGTAAACAATGAAGTCGTGATATATTATCTTTAAACTTTGAAATTTATCTTTCGTTTCCACTTCGTAGATACGAAGTGGGAATTTATAAATTCAAGATGCACAAAGTGTGTTACGGCGGCGTCGGTTATACCCGTGATGATGGCTTGTGATTGGATATCTCGTATCCAATCACAATCCATCATCACGGGTTTAACCGACGCCGCCGTAACACACTTTCTAATTGGCTGTACGTGTACCCAATGTACACTGTGTATTCATACTTTTTCCGATTGGAAAGTCAACAAGGTTTCACTGCGGTGGAAACATTCTCACCGCGGTGGAAAGGGTTTTCACCGCGGTGGAAAGGGTTTTCACCGAGGTGCAAATATTTTTCATCAATGAGCTCTATGGCCCACCGTACAGCTACATTGCCAATGTGTATTTATGGTAACAGTACAAAAAGGCACGTGTATGACGATACTACACCATTTGACGCTGATACATGTATCATCAAACTAAACACCGTCCTTTCATCGTCCTTCGCGCGTATTTTGCTATCGATCACCACCGTCATTACTACCATTCCTGAATCCGTCGTTAGGTAATCATTACCAGCAATTAGTGTCAATTGATACTGTTAAAGGTGTCAATCAATCACGTCAACCACGAGGGCGAACGTGGGCTAGGTTTTCATCAGTCTATTCATCGCTTGCCGTTCTAAGCAATCGTAATGACGTCGTATTCTTACTGGATATATGCTTGACATTTACAAGCTGGGATGTTTCCCCGATCCGCCGGTCGCAGTTCGAACGGCAGGTGTAACGGTACATAGTGGCAAATTTTTACAGTCTTTTTACGAACTTAATGGACGGGCTCGGACGGGAAGGTAGTCTCGCTTGGCTAGACGCTACGGGCTCACCCCTTCACACTCCGGGACGTCGGATACACACTGGGGCCGAGTGTAACGGGAAGGGTGCTCCAGAACTTCGACGAGACAACTTATTTGGCCAACATTACACGTTCTAGCCCGTTTTCGATTTTTTTAGGACGGGACAGGACGTTTTGAAAACTATTTCAGTGTGACAGGCCCTTTAGTGCCGTGACAGGCCTAGGCAGTCACACTACAATAAAGGTCGTCAGCCTATTGACACTAGTGACATCACAACCCATTGCAATAGTCTCGTCCCTGGATTGATAAAATTTCAAAACTTTATAATGAGTGCAGTCTCCCTTTAAAGATTTGATCGCCTGCAGTCACTTCCCTGACGCAATTCGTCATGACTCTAAACCTCTCTCATCGTCTGATTGATCAAAGTAAACGCAATCAGTCTTATACCCAAGTGATCACAAATGGTGTGTCACTCCTGACGACAATTCATTTGGTCCCAGTTTACATGACAGTCGCACAAAATGTCACCTACTATCACGTGATTCCGCCTCAGTCTAATTCGTTCGCCTACGCCATTTTCACCATCTGCACTTCCCAGTGGCGCGAGGTTTATCAACGATAGCTCCGCAACGGCTGGGTCAAATTTGACGAAACATACGTCAATCGACTTGTCTTTCTTGCCGGTATCGTTCTGCTATCTTCATTTTTCGCGTAAGGCCGACATAACGGATCCCTTTCTCAAAACCCATTTCATTTCGCCATGGTGTTCAGTGCAGTTTACACGTGCGCGATGCATTGCGTCATTTCAAAATGGCCACCATTTCGGCCGTCAACACAAACTGTGATTTGTGAAGTAACTTTTTTCTGTCACGTTTTGCGGGAAAATGACAGTGATGATGGCTGTAGCGCCAAAAAAGACAAATCGATTGATGTATGGTATGTCAAATTCCGCCCAGCCGTTGCGGAGTTATCGTTGATAAACCTCGCGCCACTCGGAACTGGAATGGAGAGTAATTCGTTCGCCTACGCCGTTTTCACCATCTGCAGGTTATAAGAGGGCGTAAATGGAGGCGTTGGCACTCATCCTAAATGCTTTCTATTTTGCCCTAAATGGGGTGTGGAAATGAGGAAGGGAAATGTCAATGGGACCAGTGTTTTCATGAACTTGGGTATTAATTTTATTGTTGGGTATATAGCAGTAATTTTATTGTTGATGCATTAGAGGTTATAGCTTTTATCACCACGCTGAGATGCCGGCGGACAATTTTTTCTGATAATGTGACGTCCCAAACAAACTGTGGAATGCCTTACTTCAGATTCAGCTTTGCCATCGCTTTGGCGAGGAAAGAAAATTACATGTAATTACTCTGATCGCCCTTTGCAACTGAAGAAAATACGTTTAGACTTTCTGAATACGTTCCCGACTTATAGCACTTAGATGATTTTCAGGTTACGCCACCTGGCGGCCACATTAATCCAATCGGCGGAAACTTGGTATTTTTGAAGGTACCCCTCTAATACACCCCCATGTACACGTTTATGCAAGATATGAAGTTACTCTGTGAAATAATGACTAACTGTGGCAGGTTCGTTACTTTTGTAATCTTTGACCTCTGTGACCTTGAAACGTAGGTCAAATCAAAAACCCGTTTTATGTATCCTTATTAGATGCACCAATGATAAAAATTTGGAGATGATCCAATCATTAGTTCAGGAGTTATTGCACTTTTTGTGTTTTTGGTTTTGTCCACCTGGTGGCCAAGTCAAGAATCGAATCGGACCGAACTTGGTGTCATAGGTCACCTGACCTAGGGGTATATATGTACATGTACCAAGTTTCAGGTCAATAGCCCCAGCGGTTACGAAACTACCCTGCTAACGGACGACGGACGCTGCATGCTCACCCCAGGTGAGCTGAAAAGGATACCTTCTTTTTGGGACCACCTACATGTAATATTTACCAGAAGAGGATGATGCTTCGGTGACAGGATTTGCAAAGTCACTGCCGAAGAAATTACAAACTTTTAACTATCTCCCCGAGTTAGGCAGTGCCGCATGTTTTTCTGTTATTTGCCCTTTGGTAAAAGTGCCGACTTGAATTTTTCGTCACTGGCTACTGTCAGAAGCCATTTGCAGCTCGAATTAAAGAGATGCCTGTGGCTGTGTTCCTACCAGTGAACATTCTGGCCGTATTTACAACCTAAATGACCATAAAGTAGTGTTGATTGTCTTTGTAATGGCTCCGCCATCGGTGATTGCAATGACTGGTGGGCGGGCAAACGAATAGCTGGGCAAGTATTAGCAGATGCTTCGTTACACTCCGTCCAAAAATGGAATTGTAGTTTGCTTACGATGTTGACAAAACTTGTAGTGGATGAGGGGATGGGGTGTGGGGGTGGAGTTTCGCCGAGGGCTGAAGTGCAATTGGCTCTAAGAAGGCGGAAAAACAGGACAAAAACAGGTTAAAACGCCATTGTATCAAGCGTCAGCTATCGTACGGCTAGCTCTGGTTGATCTTGTATTGGCGGATATGGCATTTAGATGAATTAGACGGCAGATTTCGCAGGTGGGAATTAAGAGAGTAAGAAATAAAAGTGGAAAATACAATGAAGTGGAAAATTTTGGAATTTTGCGCGAATTTTTCAATTTTTCAAATTGGGGGAAATTTTTTCCCATGTTGAGAAATTTTCTTAAAATGACATGATATTTTGTCTGATTTTTCGGGCAATATTTCTCAAAATGAGAAAAAATTCTCCCAATTTGAGAAATAAAAAAAATTCGCGCAAAATGCCAAAATTTCCCACTTCCTATTTTCCACTTTTATTTCTTACTTCCTTCATTTCCCCTTTAACTGCTTATGCTTGAAAAATTCGCGCAAAATGCCAAAATTTCCCACTTCCTATTTTCCACTTTTACTTCTGACTTCCTTCATTTCCCCTTTAACTGCTGATGCTTACGTTTATTTTGAGATGGGCTTACACGGCGAGGAATCAAGGAACCACATACCGCAGGCATAGATCAAAGGTAGCATCTAAAGCTTCTGCAGAAAAAGGTTTTCGTGTCTTTCATGCCGAGTCTCCCACACACCTGTACCAACTGAATTGAAACCAGCCACGCAACTTTCTGTAGGCCATTAACACGAGGTGTTGAGAATTAGGTGATGATAGCATTTAACCCCTCTACAATATCCAGGCTTGCCCATTGACTATGTGAGACAGGTGAAATGCCTGTTTGGAAAGTAGTGGTACTTCAGGTACAGGACGCCCCAAGAAAGGGCTGGATGCTGTCCTGTTGCTAATGTCAATATACCTTGACCTTAGACCGACTTAACACTGAAATACAGTATTATGCTACCACAGGACAAGGGCGTGACTTGAGAACCCCCGCACTAAAAAATACATGTAGTTCCCTGCGGCAGTAAATATTTGGTTGTGATT